>LNGK01000002.1:947689-1042312 GCA_001510575.1 Knoxdaviesia capensis | reverse complement strand
GGGGGGGGGGAGGCTCGATGGTAAGTCCTCGTTCCTTCCATATAGGATTGGAGCAGAAGTCATAGGTCATAGGGCATAATTCCTCGTGGCTCCTTCTTATTCTCACTCTCCCACACAAATAGTACTCAAAATATAAAACAGGAAAGGTAACTGCTATCCCCTCCTTCTTCCCTCTTCCCCCGACATATCACAAGTCCTGATTTCCATCTGCCGCTGATTTTCACTCTTTTCTCATATAATCTGTGTCTCTTGGACTACTTAAGTAAGTGATCTTCTATCAGATACAGGAGACTTGGTTGATTGATATTTTCTCCATGCATATGCCATGAGAGTGTTCATCCAGTATTCCATCACATTGCTGCCCCTTATCTCAGTTCAACACAGGAGTCACTAACCGTTGGATCTGATTTCACTATAGATTCCAGCAAAACCAGAGCCATCCCTGAATGCCCGACTCCAATGGATGGGATGGAGCTACTGGTTGACGAGGGATACCACCCCTCTTCTCCATATCCGTCCACCACGGGGGGGAATTCTTATAAGGGGACTCCTGAAACAAAGATCACTGCCGTGTCCCCGAATGATGACCTTTTCAAGCACTGTGATGACATTACAGTTTCAAATCAATTCATAGTTCATTCACAGAGTGACAAGGCCAGCACTGATGGTGGCTTTTCTTCCACTGACCGGGACCCATTTGTCACCCATCTCAAGTCAGGATCTGTTCAGAAGTTGTCTCCAACCGCATCTGATTTTCATCCTTCGCATTTGGCCCAAGAGTTCAAACTGCCCGTGACAAGCCTTTCAGGCGCTCTGATTCCGTTCCATTCGTCCCAGTCATTTGGATCTGGACCTGAAATTACTCGTCATCTTCTCATATCCTCGACTGTGGGATCTCTTGATGAAGGTGTGGTTCGTTCTTATATTGCGGTAAGACTCAATTCCAAATTCTCTGTCAACGATGGGGAAATGTCTCCAACTAACAGGAAATGCTCAACAAGGGACTTGATATCCACGGAACCGTAATTCTTCATGACTGTACCACGATGATATACGCGCGGTTCTCTGATATCCGTGGCTCATGCACAACTTATCACGCAATCTCCATGTCCCAGAGAAGCTGGAATGTCGACTATATCTCACAGGAGCGAGGACATCAGGTATGTGGAAATACTCCACGTAATTGATTCAGAATCTGACTTGTTTTTCACTGATTAGATTAACGGTGCTGGAGGTGGCCTGTCTGCCACTAAGGAAGGCCAGATCAGAGTTCTGGCTACTTCTAACCCTAGATCTGGACAATCAAACTTGAAGAGCACCGAAGCTACTCTTGTCCACATCCTAGAATCCCATGCACCGATTTACACTGTCCGGAACGAGTTAACTACCGACGAGGTTGTGTTCCAGGCAGTGGTTGAGTTCTGTGATATTCTGGCCGTTGACTCCGCTCTCTGGCTTCTTGGAGCAGTTAAAATACAGGCAAGTAAATATTTCTTCCCCAAGAATGAGTTGCAGTAATTAACAATTTTTTTACTCTTGACGCTAGGGTGTAATGGTGTCTGCATATCCCATTTTGACGGGATCTTTCCAGCCAGGTTCTCGTGATGAAACCCAGAGAATGCTCCCAATTACCAAAGAGCATGACCTGGCACCCTTCTCGAGCCAGCTTGGATACGTGGAACTCGCCTCACATCATGAGGCCTCTCAGAACCAAGCGATTGTCCCCGCTCATACCTCCGGTGACCGCCGTTTGGACCTTGATGCTCCGTTCTCACCGTCCCCACTTGATAGTATGAGCACTCTGTCACTTCAGAATTCTGGTCGCCACGATCAACCTCTTGCCAATGACAAAGGTGGTATGGGGGCTCGATACAACAGAGGCATTGTTAGAGATAGCTCTGACTTCCACTACCCAAACTCGAGACCCTCTCGGTTGGGCTACGGTGCTGGAAACCACCATAATCATGTTGATGTTGGTCGGATTCGAGATGGAATTGATGTTCGAACAACGGTAAGCTATATCCACGTGTATGTGAGGTTCATGGCTAACATTTGTGATTCAGATTATGCTCAGAAATATCCCAAACAAGGTGGACCAGGCCATGCTGAAGCGAATTATTGATGAGTCTAGCTGGGGCAAGTATGATTTTATGTATCTGCGCATTGATTTCGCCAACAATTGCAAGTATGTCATTTCACCCTTTGATCCAAGCTAGATATCTCACTGCGCTATTGTGTACTGATTTGAATTTTGCTCGGCTTTATAGTGTTGGTTACGCATTCATAAACTTTGTTGATGTAAGTTTCATACTGTCATGTCCTTCCTAACATTGGTATGTACAGAGCTAACATCAGATTTTATGTAGCCGCTGGATATAATTGAGGTATGCACTTTGTTCCCCACGTGGATCGAGTTTTACCAAACTAACTGCTCGTTGCATGTCAAAGTTTGTGAAAGCACGAGGCAGTCAGAAGTGGTGGGTTTTCCAGAACTATTAACCCCCCAGAATCGAATTCGGAGGTACTGACTTTATAAGTAGGAATTGCTTCAAAAGCGACAAAGTTGCTGAGATATCATATGCGAGTAAGTATGAGGGCCTCTAGGTCTAGTCTACCACTTTGACTGACACGTTTTTACAAATAGCTATCCAAGGAAAGGACTGCCTGGTCCAAAAGTTCCGCAACAGCTCGGTGATGCTGGAGTCGCCCCATTACAGACCCAAGGTTCGGGATCCATCCGTCCACACCGACAAGACATCCCCTCCCCGCTACCAGTGGACTAACCAATGATCAAACACATAGCTTTTCTATACCCTTAATGGCCCATCACCTGCTCTTGCTGGACAAGAGGAAATATTTCCCGGTCCCGATAACCAATCCAAGATGAAACGGAGCTGCGAAAATGCGGAACATGTTGGTACGTTTCCGATTACTACCAGGAGGTTGAATAATCCTCGAATGAAGCTGATATTTGAATGCACATAGGGCTCTTTACTCCAAATGCTGGACAACATTACCGGGAAGAGCAGAGAAGACGGCGCTCACAGTATGACCGTGGCACAAGATTGGCCGCTTTGGAGGAGTATGACTTTGCAATGAATCACCTGTAAGGGACAGGTAGAAACTATGGACAGGATTTCGTGAACACTTAATGCCTGTAAGATACGACGATGTTCAACTACTCTAGCTAGCTCTTTTTTCTTTCTTTTGCTCGACAACTTTTTGCTTGACAGAAACCAAATAGATCGGGGATAGCTGACATGAATCTCAGAAGACCCTCAAAGAAGTATTTACTTACAGATACTTGCATTTATCATAACGGCTGCGTAGATGCACAAGAGAATTGTAATTAGGACATCACTTGACATTGGTACTCGCTAGTTTAGCGTAAAAATATGGTACAAGCTGCATTTGATCAACACCATCATAGTGCTTGCCCAGAAATCCGTATCAACTTCACATGGTATTTACTCTGGTTGTTGATCCTCCTCAGGCAGGTCCGGGAGCGCTTTACGGAGCGGGTCATAGATTCTGGACTTCCCTGAAGTGGTATACCCCCCCATAACAAGCTTCTCTCCGGCCTTTGTGTGGGGCAGACCGGTTACAGAGGAGCCGGACGAACTATCTGACCTCCCATTTAGCGCAATCGAGTCGGTATGTGCGTCCTCCATATCCTGTAAAGGGCCTTCAGGTAGTGGTGAATGGACTCCAAGATCCTGACGATATTTCGCCTGGACATTATAAAAGTAGGCCTGTTCATCGACAAACTCCGGGGGTGTGATGCTGACTGAGGTCCGAGAGAATATAACGAGTACAAGGCAGGCTAACAAGAGCACAGATTGTCCGATGGACATCCTCTTCTGAAACACAACCTCTTCAGCAAGAATGTTCATTCTGGAGCTCAACGCGATCAGCTCTTGTTGAGATTGAAGGCGTTGGGCCTCAAGAGCAGTGAGGGTTGCCTGCCAGGCGTCATTATACTCGGCTCGTAGCTGTTGCATCTCCGTCAGCACCGTAGTGTTGAGGTCTCGCAAAAACGTGCTGGTGCGGAGCATATGCCTCTGTTCAGACTGGGAAAAAACATCCTGCAGGTTCTTAGATTGGTCCTCCAAGAAACGCATAGACCAGGTGAGGTTAGACTCGAGAGTTTGTAGCCGTTTTGAAACTGATTTGAAAAAGCTGTCTTGGACAATTGGAGAAGGGGAGGGTGCTTGGCTGGCTCCAGAACTGGGGGCTTTAGCTCGAGGGGTCGGGGTGGTGACCTCGGCAGGCCGAGACGTGTTTTGAGAGGCGCCTGCTGCCCCAGACCCCGATAGGGAGTCGGATGAGCTACTATCTAATGAAGCAGAGGTAGCCACTTCTCCTATTCCTTCATGATGAGGGCTACCGCCATGTGAGGAAGGATTTTGTGTTGAGACCACTTCAGGGGTGCTGAACTCCGGGGCGACATCTTGGGCTTTAACTCTCGATTTTGAGCTAGGAGTTTGAGGGTCGTCGGCTAGGGTTTGAAGAGGGTCCGGAAAAGTATTTGGTGGCTCTAAGGCGCAGATCGGGAGGAATGTGATGACATTCACAGGACATGTCAGAGGCAGTACTGGTCGTGGGTCAGGTGGCGTGTCGGGAGTGAGGTCTTCAGGATGTTCAAATATCGGAGGCTCAGCGGCGGTCTCTGTATCAATCCAAGGTGTATCGGAAATGGACCCGATAGCATCATCATCTTGTGGGTCGGCTTCCTTCCACGAGTCCAGCATACGAGTTCCATGGACACGAAACAACGAAACGGGACAGTAAAACTCCTTTCCATAATGTGTTAAAAACTCGACACGGATATATCGAGTCCAGATTTTGGGGTTCTCAACCAGAAATGGTTGAATATCTCGTGAGTTCCGAGCCTCGAACGTTCCAACATCAATCCACTTGTCCAGTTTCACAGGGTATCGGTCGCTGACACTGACACGGAACTGGCGGATCATGCTGGAAAAGAACTCGAAGTTTGCCAGGACTATGGTGTCGATCAAGATGTCATCACTGAGCTCGACGATCACGAACTTGCTCCCAGTTGCGCATTCCAGCAGCATGTAGGAGTCTTTGTTCTCTTGGAGGATCGCTTTCGAATTTTTTGCGCCTGGTCCGGTTTTTAAAATGGTTGCACCAGCGTCAAAGGAAGCGTATGAAAATCTCTCCTTGCACGTTTTCCCAGCATCCTTGCTCCGGTAATATCTGGTCTCACCATCGTCGTATAGGACACCATCGTTGGGTCGGGAATCAGCGTCGTCGCGAGATTGGGTCGGGATAGGGTTGCTGCCGTTGCTGCCATCGGGCGCCTGCTTCGAATCATCGGTCGAAGGTATTTCGTGTATTGCAGAACTATCCGTGGTGATTGCTGACGCATTACTTTTCTTCGTCTCCTTTGGCTCAGACCCGCCCGAAGCAGCTTGATGCTGTGCCGCCTCTCTCCACTCCTCAAATGTGAGGAGGACAGATCTCTCCGTGTCGGGCTCTGGCTCGTGATCTTCAGAGCTTGAAGGATGTGTAGCGCTGGAATGATTCAACTCACGCGACATGCCATATATCGGGTCTGCTTTTAAGGGACATTGCTGGAGGAAGATGTGATAGACATCATAATCTGATAATGTGACAGGCGAGTCAGTCCATGAGCTTGCAAAGTTGATAGAGACACTGCTGTTTGAACCAGAGGCAAGCTGAAAGCCAGCAGACACTGCCAAATAGATAAACCATCTCAGTCTGGCCATCACTGCTTGAAAAGAAAGAGAGAAAATGAGGGGGTTGACTGAGGCATCCTTAGAAATGTTATTTAAGTGTATGTACTATGTATGTACGGAGAAGTAGTATATAGATACCAATTCGTTAAGAGAAAACCCCGAAATATCCCTGTTTTTAGACCGGCACGGCTGTATTTATATCTTTAGGTACTTTATATATCCTTTACTACTAAAGCATATATGTTTTATATATTTTATATATTATAATTTATAGTTTATAGTATATGTTACTAGTATAGTATATATAATTTATTATTTATAGTATTATATATATATTACTAAATACTTTTTTTATTAATAGAAATATATTATATAATATTAAGAAAATTATTTTTATAAGTTTTTTTTTTAATATAATATATATTAAAAATATTATTTTTTATCCTTTATATATATTATAAAAATAAAACTAGTGTACTAACTAATCTACTATCGATTGTTATAGTATACATCTATTATATAAGAAATAGGGATAAACGAGGCGAATTATGTATCTAGGACAACTTACATTTCCTGATATAACCACTCTATTTATGCCATATACTCAACGACATCTTCATGAAATATTAACCATGAATAGCAATCAAATTTTATCTTCCATGTCAGATTCAACTTCCAAAAGATCACACCATAGACCCCCTCGCCGACGGAAGCGCCAGAAAGACTTCGCTTCCACTGACGCAGAGGTTCTCAGCGTGCAATCAGATCCCGACGACACAACTAATGTTGAAGTGAACAGCGATCCAACGACACCAAAGAAAGGAATGCGTCCAGTGCCTGGAATAACGCCGGCGTCTTCTGGCCCGGGCAATTCTCGTCGTCGGCCCATTAAGCAAGGCGGAGGCAGCGCGCCTTCGTCACCCCCCGCGACAAGAGCTACTCATGCCACTCCCCCTCACGCCTCATCAGCCCCCAAACCCGGGGCGTTTGCGGGAGCTACCTTCCACGCCTCCCCTGCGCCATCAACGCTTCCTCTTCCGAGATTCTTTTTGAAGTCGAAGGTTGACTCCCCTGGGGTGAGAGCATCTCCCGTCTCCGCTATCACCAGCGACCTTTCCCGACCCACCGAGCCTACTGGCACGCCGTCAAGCGCTGGCCCCGCCAATAATGCCCCTCGAGACTCTCCCCTCGAGTTCATTCTGAAAGCTGCCCGGGAGGAAAAGGAACAGGCTTTGACCGGAGGTACCTCGTCGGCATTCCCGACTTCACCGCAGTTTCTCCGCCAAGGTGCACCGTTATTGGAACGGCCCATACACAATCCCTCCTCCACGCCGAATCAAGTCCAAATGTCCAGCCCGTTCACGAATGGAAACAGCGCTTATCAAGGGTCGGCAACAACTTCATCGAGCCGATACCAAGAAAGAATCCGGGCCGCTCGTTTGGCTACTACGGTTGAGCCCAAGGGAACAGTTGGTGTATTCCAGGCCACTCTTGACACTTCGAGCGATGCCTTGAGAGCCGCCCTCTTTGGCTCGCCGAAGGTGATCCGTCGCGATGAGCGTGACGTGAGCAGCGGTCCTCAACTCATGTCTAACCGCCCGGTCACCAATTCGTTCCCCGAGGCACATCAGCCCGCCAATACCAACCGCCAGCATACCGGAAACAACCGCCAGCCCGTCGATAGCACCCACCAAACTGTTGATAACAATGACATCCCGGCGATCGAGGATCAGCTACGGAGACTTCTGAACATCAAGTAACCACCACTAGGGTTCAAATGATTCATTTGCGAGCCATTTAGGCACTTCGTGTGTGCGTGTACAGCGTGTGGGCTTATATTAGGATATAGCCGCACTTTCCAGTGGTGTACTCTTTTCGGGGATTAGCTTTTGGTTTCCTCTTCATGTGCTATGTCGGCGTTTTGGTTCGGGATTAATTCATGATTGATTCTACGATCTCCTTCCTCCCTAGGGTTACACTCCGGAGGGCTTTTTTTTTTCCCTTTCTTGGTACTATGTTCTCCTTGGTACTATGGCTGTATCAGATTTTCGTGTAGATTATCATTATCTGCCGGAACAATGCATGCAGAAACATGGTTGCGCATGTGTGTGGGCAGGTTGCATATCGCACGTCTGGGAATTTCATGATTTCATACACACAAGATTCAACAATACATTGTATGCACATATCAGCGAGCGCACTGCATTAGGAAGTTAAAAATTACATGTGAATGTACCTCGTGGCGCTTGTTTATACAATGTGTAAAATGTGTTCACACAGAGTGGTTCAGACAATTGCCTGGTGGGAACATGACGGACGATGGCGCTTACTTAGGGTTGGTTCGTCTCCTTTGTTCAGAAAGAACATGTCCCACTTCCAATTGCCCTGGCAACCAGATTTGTAAAAATCATGGGTTCAGGTAGTTCTTGTTGCGCCAAAACCGAAGAAGCGGGAACAGGGTATTTCCGCTTTGTGCTTTACTCCTCCTGCTGGTCTTTCTTACAGTTCTTGAAGTGTAAAACAATTAACCATGGAAATCGATTAGATCAACCCAAGCTTACGATTCATATTGCTCCCCTCTCTGTTTACTAACATCTCGAGCCTCAGCCATCCATCCCACACCACCTTTTGTTTTCTTTTCTTTTTTTTCGTTCTTGCCTTTTTGGTGACTTCATTCCGGTTTTAAATGATTTTTGGCTTCCCTTGTCCTCCAGCTTCGTGCCCTCTTAATCGCTCCTAATACCTTCTCCGTCGATTGATTATCAGAAACGTGCGGCAACTCTTGCATCAAAGCGAGTTCACATCAAATCGGTTTACAGAAGTCATGACGGGTGGCGCGCGTCGAAAACCTAGAGCTTCTGTCGTTGCGGGGCCTGCAAGAAGAGCCAGTGGTGGAGTACAGCGTCAGTAAATCATACATCACCTGTTCTCGTTAAAAGCGAACTCTATACTAACTATGCTGTTTCCCTCTCATTATATAGCCGGTGATCCAATTCCGTACAAATCCAAGCGCCGATATCGACCGGGAACTGTTGCACTGCGCGAGATTCGAAACTACCAAGCCAGCACAAAGTTGTTGTTGCTCAAGCTTCCATTTGCCAGACTGGTACGCATTTAAGCTCTCTTCTTCTATAGATATCACAGCGGCTACCGCTCGGCCGTCATTGTTTAGGGTCGTGATTGAGGGGTTGCAATGCTAACAAAGAAGTTCGGCCTTGCGTACAGGTACGAGAAATTGCGTCCGACTGGCGGCCACCCGGTGACGAGTTACGATGGCAGTCGCAAGCAATCATGGCGCTCCAGGAGGCTGCAGAGGCATTTCTGGTACACCTCTTTGAAGATACAAACCTATGCGCTATACATGCAAAACGTGTGACAATCATGCAGAAGGACATCCAGCTGGCACGGAGAATACGCGGTGTCTGGGGAGGCCTTGGATAATTTCCGCGTGGACGCTGGAGTTTATCTTGTCAGGTATTGGGTGAGAAGCATGAGGATACATGTGTTCCCTGGGTCGTTAATTTTTTTTCCTTGCTGTTCTTTGTCTTTCGTCTCTGTTTTTTTGCGTTGATGCACTTGTGGAAAGCGCGGTCCCGCTATATCCTGTCTGTTGTTCTGTCCCGGTTTTGGTTTTAGTGTGCTGTATGGCTTCGTTAGCCATAGCTCTTTGAGGTGGAGTTTTTATGGCAGTCTGGCTAATATCCAGCCTCTGGAATGTTCAGGAAAAATCCCCATAAGTTGTATTCACATACAGTGCATGAGTTCAGCATAGCCTGCCTCATGCCAGCCATCTAGCGTGGCATTCCGGATCTGGTTTCTTTCAATGGTTGTGCAGAACATAGGCGCTATAAAAAAGATTTCGGCGCCATCACATAAAAAAACAAAACTTGTCTGCTTCATCCCACAGCATCTCTCCTTCATCTTCAACATGTTTCGCCCTGCTACCACCCTGTTACAGAGAGTGTCGTCTCGACACATTTTTCAAAAGTCCGGCCTATTAGTTGTCACGGGCATGTTGATGTACAACAATTATCCATCGACTAAGCTGGCCTTTATATCCAATGGCTCGAGCTTGGCAACCGAGCAGGAAGTTGCCAGTATCTCTCCAACCACCCCACCCCCGAATAAATTACTGGTCTCCCAAATAACCCGTGGCTCTCTCGCCGGTGAGTTTGTCTTTGTCTTTGCGAGGTGGAGGACCCCTTGATCGTGGCAAAACGCAACAGACTGACGTGTAGGGTTAGGGTTTGGTGCGGGTTTGCTGGTGACTGTCCTATACAAGTCTATTGTTGTGTTGGCTTCTCTGGTTGGCGTTGCTGGTATTGTATGATGATTATCCATTCCACCTATTCCCTCTTTCTGCCATCTCATGGTCATGTTCAATCTTTCCCGTGATCGACAAGGCGCGTTGAAGGCTAACTAATTATGATGGTCGCGGGATCAATATGGGTATGAAGGCGGTATATAAGCTTGGCCTTGCAGATGCATTGATATCAAGGCTTGAGGCGCGATGGCCCCTACCAAGTCAATGGAGGCGATGGATAAACAATGCCCCATTCAAACTGTCTTTCGTTGTCTGCTTACTCATAACTGCATTCGCAAGACTATGAGAGTCACCCCCCCCTTTCTAGACCATGAAAACATCGAACAGTCCTACAACGGTTGAGTTTCCCGTTTCAACCAATCCATTGCCATGGAATTTCCCTCCAAAAAGTCCTTCGTCTTCTCGAATATGACGGCGTGATGTTCGTCCACCCAAGCCTTCTCCTCGGTAGTCAGGAGGCTGACATCAATGAGATTACGGCAGTACGGGACCATGGTGACGTGCTCGAAGCCGAGATACGGCTTTCCACCGAAAGCATATGGGGTCCTGACCTCCTTAATGATGGCCATATTTTCGATGCGGATACCAAAAGCACCATCTTCATAATATCCGGGTTCAATGGAAACCACATTCCCAGGGGCTAGAGCGACCTCGGTATACTGAATTCTTGTACCAATTCCGAATGGGCCTTCATGTACGTTTAGATATGATCCGACTCCGTGACCAGTGCCATGAAGGTAATCAAGTCCCTCGCGCTGTGAGCCGAGAAAAATAAACATTGTTAGCCTATACCAATCAACGACACAGCAAGAAGAAGGACACCAGCGTGGTAGGAATATATACCCAGAGAAACTGGCGAGCGAACGAATCAATGGCAAAACCGGTGGTCCCCTTCGGGAAAATGGCCGTATCCAGGGCAATATTGCCCTTTAGGACAAGGGTGTAAGCCTTTTTCTCGAACGGAGTGGGTGTTCCAAAGTGCAGAGTTCTGGTGGTATCTGTCGTGCCATCCAGATACTGCGCTCCGGAATCGCAGAGATATATTGACTGAGGGTCGATGACCGCACAACTGCCGCGCTCTGGCGAATAGTGGATAACGGCGGCACTGTAGTTGGGAGGAGGCAGTTAGAATAGAGGAAAAACCGTGGCAATACGAAGTGACTTCAAGCATAATGAACAGACTTACTTGCTCCCAGTCGACGAGATGGTTGTGAATGAGAGGCCAACGAAATGCTGATGCTTCGACCGGAACTCTTCCAGCTTATCTGCGGCTGTGATCTCATCAAGAATGTTCTTCTGCACAATAAGCTGGTCTTCGAGCCAAGCGAAATACTCGATTAGGGCAGAGCCGTCACGAATATGACAGGCCCGCATTCCGTCTAGCTCGGTGGTGTTCTTGATGGCCTTCGCGTCTCCCACCGGGCTGCGAACTTCGTCAACCTTGGAGTCACCCCCCAACGCAATCTTCAAGGCCCAAGAACCCCTAGTGGAGATGAGAAACCGGAAGTTGTCACTGGCATCTGCCAGAGCCTTTTCGCCAAGCGATTCCGCATCTGAAATGAATGAATCATAGGGGAAGACCGACACACCGCTCTCTTCCAGGTAAGCCCTGGCTCCAGAGGTGAGCTTGTCTGGGTCGACATAGAGGGCAGCAGAGTCATGCGTGATGATGGCGTACGAGAAAAAGACGGGGTTGTACTGGATATCACTGCCGCGGAGGTTAAACAACCAGGCCGTCTCGTCGAGCATAGACAGGACGATGCCCTTGGCCTTCTTCTTGATCAGATCCTGGCGCAAGGCGGCCAACTTGCTTTTTACATCCTTTCCTGCAAACTCCTCTGACAGAGCCACAACTGATGCATTGGGGATGGCAGGCCGATCATCGCCCCAGGCAATATCGACAAGGTTGTCCTTGAGAGGCAGCAAGTCCGTCCCTGCGTTCCGCTTGATTTTATCAGACAGTTTCTTGGCTATGCTGGCGGATAGCAGAGTTGGGTCAACGGCGACGACTTTCCCTGGCGTAGCCTCCTCAGCAGTCCATTCCTGCCAGGTCGGGATATCGGGAATTCCCTGTTTTAGGAGATACCAGTTGTCGTCAAGCTGCCTTTTGGCCTGGTTAAAATAGCGACCATCGGTAGCAAGTATCGCCTTTTCCTGGGTCACAACGGCACAGCCAGCGGACCCGGTGAAACCGGTGATGAATTCTCTTCTTGCGTGGCAGCCGGCGATATACTCTGACGAATGACTATCTTCAGATGGCACGACTAGAGATAGGGAGCAAAAGAGAACAAGCGAGGCAATTGGGAAGGTCAGAAAATATTGTAATTTTCCCCAGAAAATAACAAACGGAACAAGAGTTGTGCCAGTGAATAAAAAAGGGCTGGCGAAAAGAGCAACTCTTCACCCTGGAGATGTGCGCACGCGCGGAATTGTACTGACTGTAGATATCAACATTGTGGCTTCGCATAAGACTGCGCAGAGCTTGCAGACGTGACGTCGTGGACACGCGAGCTGTCTCGGGAGAACTAGAAGAGGTCGCCATACTTCTTATTGGCAAGATTGAGAACGGGCTGGGAGAATAGTGTGCAACGAGAATTCTCGACTTTCGCAAAGACACATTGGATATGCGAGAAAGAAGAGGAAAAGCAAACGGAAAATTCATTGGGAACTTTGGAGCAATAGGAACATCTTCACGTGGGGTCAAATGCAATGCAG
The DNA here is from genome assembly GCA_001510575.1 of Knoxdaviesia capensis. Lineage (NCBI taxonomy): Eukaryota > Fungi > Ascomycota > Sordariomycetes > Microascales > Gondwanamycetaceae > Knoxdaviesia > Knoxdaviesia capensis. Next base: position 1,029,550 of record LNGK01000002.1, on the reverse strand, counting down.
ATAGTGGAGTAAGGGAACATGTATTCCGCAGACATCAATCAACGTTCCTGTACCTGTGACGGTTTGCTGCGGCAAGAGGACATCAGGTCGGGTCAAGTGTTGTATTATCAGGACTGGGCTGGCTTATCCTGGGCCCCGAACTGGATAAGCTGATAGGCGCTCTCTACATATTGGCCTGAGACAGAAGGGTGCGAGACAAGCTTGCTGGTTGTTGTTACTGACTAATGATGTACCTAATGCGGGGCAGAGGTCTTCCTTCCAGTTGAATGCCTATCCCAGTTTTGCATGTCTGCCACCCACACGTACCCGCCTGAAAGTATGTCCGCTACTGGCCTCTTTTCCCACTTGACTCCAGAAGGCTGCCATCCATCATAATAGTCACCCCCAGAAACACTCTTCCTGTTGTTCCTCTCTAGTATTCTGCATCAACTTCCACCGTCTGTTTGTTTATTCTACCAATACGTTTTATTACTGAACAGCCTTCTTTCAAATCCAAGTCGACTTTCTATCTTTTATCAGTGTTCCCATCGCTCCTCGACCTTTCCTGATAGCTCGCCCGATCCTCGCCTACACCCTACAAACACGCCGAGCCTCATTATTGACCGTCCCCCGAAGCCGCTCAGCAACTCCCCCTCCCGATAACCAACGATGGCAGACATCGACATGCCTGACGCCCCCGGCGAGGCCTCCAAAAAATCATCGGAATCGAAGAGCCTCATCGACGGCAAGAAGAGGTTTGAGGTCAAGAAGGTAAGAGATGAGCGGATATATCCCCGCCAGTCACTCTTCTTGGCCATGATTGCTAATTCTCCCCTGCAATATAGCTTCATGCCGTTGCCCTCTGGGCATGGGATATTGTTGTCGACAACTGTGCAATTTGCAGAAATCACATCATGGATTTGTGTACGACTCTCTCCTCTTAAACTCTCTTCCCACCCCGACAATACCGCAACTGAGAAATCCATCTTTTGATCTGCGCGTTTAGCCTTCGTAGAACTCTTTCTGACCACCCTTCATGACCGTTTAGGTATCGAGTGCCAGGCCAATCAAGCATCGGCGACGAGTGATGAATGTACTGTTGCTTGGGGAATCTGCAATGTGAGTCTACCTACACAACCCCATCTCTATGTGCATGTACCCTGATAGCTAGTTCACTGATGCATTTCCTCCTCTCCCTTCCTTGTCTTCCCAACCACAGCATGCGTTCCATTTCCACTGCATTTCTCGGTGGCTCAAGGCTCGACAAGTTTGCCCGCTGGACAACCGCGATTGGGAATTTCAAAAATACGGCCGGTAAACGCTTCGGGTCGTCACTGGCGCCAATCGTCGTAACTTTCAAGCGATGTCGCCTCACTTCAACGATCTTTTCCGTCAGATGGAAGCTTCGCTCTCGAAAGTGATTGTCTTTTTTTGTTTTATTCGGTCGGACATCGGGATATTAGGAGTTTATTCGTTTTCCAAACTTGGCATCAACCCGTGCACAGATCCGGCTTTAAGCCACTTGACCGAATTTTGCTTGTACATGGGCCAAGGAGGAATAAGAAAAGCAAATATCAGAGCTGTTCCTCCTAGGCCGACCTTCACCGCCAGCTTTATGTCTTGTTGAGCGTATCCGATCGCGAAGGAGAGAAGCTGGAGTCAAGGTGTTAGATTTCATCCCAGGTACAACGAATTAAAGGTTATAGAATGACATTAAAACGTACTCCACATAGGGCTAGTAGTATCGTCGAAAGGTAATCTACCAACTTTTGGCCATGAAAGTCCTGTGAATCGTTAAAAGAAGAAGTTAGACCATGTTTGCAAGATGGTGTTTGCAAGATGGTGTTTATAAGATGTGATTTGCGCTTGAGCCGCGGGAAATTGGGAGGGGGGGAAGACTGTTGATATCACTGACAATTTGACCATCCACAGCATCTCGGATGTTGTCAAGAATTTGATCCGCCATATTGTGTTATAGAAAAGAAAAAGAGGTGAGGCGGTTGTGTTGAAGCGTCCTAAGGGTTGTGAGAATGGCTTGGTTCTGATGAGTCTACGTGTCAAGTGTTAACGTGTTCAAAGCTTTCCTGAGACTAGTTTGATCTCAGCTGGTTGACAGGGCTGATTAAGCAAACGGCGCATCGCTGGGGTCACTGGTTAGGTGGGAATTTTACAGGAAGAAATGCATGTACTAATCGATAAGGAAAAAAGTTGTGCCCCGCGCCCCACTGACAGACATGCTTTTTTTCTGGTTTTCTGGAAACGTGCTTGCTGATTGATAGAAGTCAACTGTAGACAGACCATCTATTATTCATCTTCCACACAAACAACGAGACATGGTTCATCTTCTGTTCTGACTTCATGATTTCCTAAAAAAAAAAGAAAAAAGAAAAGCCCTACTCCCTCTTGAGCTACGGCTTAAATACTCTAGGTTCTCCCCCCTCCCCCCTCCCTTCTCGCGACTTTCGCGACTTTCGGCCTCTCTTGATGAAAATCTCTTCCTGCTCGCCTCTTAGATTAATACAAATAACCAACCCCCCTCTCTCAACAGCTAGAGTTATACTATCCATTCTCGACATTTCGACAGGTTAATATGCCAGCTGAAATGTCCATTCGCATTCTTCTTATTGGCAACGGCGGCCGTGAGCACGCCCTTGCTTGGAAGCTCAGCCAGTCTTCTCAGGTTGAGGCGATCTATGCTGTCCCTGGAAATGGAGGAACGGCATCTTGCCCCAAGACCCAGAACATTAAGTCTGTTTCTGCGTCAGATTTCCCCGGGCTTGTTGCGCTTGCCGATTCTCTGAATATCAGCTTGGTGATTCCGGGCCCCGAAGCTCCCCTGGTTGATGGCATTGAAGGACATTTCCGGAATGCTGGCATTCCCGTTTTTGGTCCATCGCAGGCTGCTGCTCGCATGGAGGGTAGCAAGACTTTTTCCAAAGATTTCATGAAAAAATACAACATCCCCACTGCCGCCTACCAGAACTTCTCCGACTACAATAGCGCCCTCGAACATATTTCAACCGTCGACTATGATATTGTCATCAAGGCAACCGGCCTGGCCGCTGGAAAGGGCGTTATCATCCCAACTTCTAAGGACGAAGCCCGAGCTGCCCTTAAGGAAATCATGGTTGACAAAGTCTTTGGATCGGCTGGTGACGAAGTTGTTATCGAGGAGTACCTCACTGGCGATGAACTTAGCATTCTAACATTTTCGGACGGTTACTCTATCAAGTCGTTACCGCCAGCCCAAGACCACAAGCGGATATTCGACGGCGACCAAGGCCCAAATACCGGCGGAATGGGATGCTATGCGCCGACAAACATTGCGACGAAGTCTTTGATTGAAGACATCGATAAGAACATCATTCTTCCCACCATCAACGGATTTCGGGCCGAAAAGTCCCGCTTTATTGGTGTTCTATTTACCGGACTCATGATCACCCCCTCGGGACCCAAGGTGCTGGAGTACAATGTCCGGTTTGGCGATCCGGAAACCCAGACCGTGCTCCCTCTCCTTTCCAAGGACACCGATCTTGCTGAAATCATGCTGGCTTGTGTGCATGGATATCTTGACTCGATATCAATCAATATTGAGCCCAAGTTTAGTGCCACCGTGGTGATTGCATCGGGTGGCTATCCTGGATCGTACGCCAAGGGTGTTCCCATGAAAGTCCTCCCCGCTACAGGTGATGTCACCATTTTCCATGCGGGCACCGAACTTCGCGACCAACAACTCCGCACATCGGGCGGACGGGTGATTGCGGTCAACGCCACCGCCGAATCCTTGAAGGCAGCGGTCGAAAAGGCTTACGAGGCAGTGAAGCTTATTGAATTTGACGGAATGTTCTTCCGGAAGGATATTGCCTACCGGGCTTTCAAGCCTGTTGAGAAGAAAAAGCTTACCTACGGGGCAGCTGGAGTCAGCATCGATGCAGGAAACGAGTTTGTTGAGCGAATCAAGCGCGCGGTATCGTCCACGAAGCGGGTTGGAGCTGATGCAGAGATTGGTGGATTTGGAGGAGAGCTGAATCTTGAGTCCTGCGGGTTTCCTGGAGCCCCGATTCTCGTCGGCGCCATTGACGGTGTCGGCACCAAGCTGATGATTGCACATGCCACTGGGGATCACAGCACCGTGGGCATTGATCTCGTGGCGATGAACGTCAATGATCTTGTGGTCCAGGGAGCCGAGCCTCTCATGTTTCTCGACTACTACGGATGTAGTAAGCTTGACCTTGCTGCGGCATCCTCTTTTGTGGAAGGTGTTGCTGCCGGGTGCCGACAGGCAGGATGTGCCCTCGTTGGCGGCGAAACTGCAGAGATGCCCGGCATGTACCAGGATGAGGACTATGACGCTGCTGGTGCCGCAATTGGTGTTGTGACAAAGGAGGCTCGGCTCCCCGCCAAGGATAAGATGGCATCGGGAGACGTACTTCTTGGACTTGCGTCTACCGGTGTCCACTCCAACGGGTTTTCCCTGGTCCGGAAGATCGTTCGGGAGGTGGCGGGTCTTGAGTACAGCGACATTGCTCCCTGGAATAATACCACCACGGTCGGTGCGTCCCTGTTGACCCCAACTCGCATCTACGTCAAGAGCCTTTTGAAGACATTCCCAGTTGGAGGTGTCAAGGGGTGCGCGCACATTACCGGAGGTGGTCTCACGGAGAACGTGCCGCGGATGCTCCCAGGACACCTTGCTGCTGAAATTGATATCTCCACCTGGGAGAGACTTCCGGTGTTCAAGTGGCTGAAAACAGCGGGAAATGTTAGCGAGGAAGAAATGTGCCGAGCCTTCAATTGTGGCTTGGGAATGATCCTGGTCGTGAGTGCTGACAAGGCGGCGATTGCCAAAGCCGAGCTGGAGGCCGCTGGAGAGCAGGTGTATCGCGTGGGCCAGTTGGTGAGGAGACAGGAGTCTTCGCCTCAGTGCGTTCTTGTCAACCTGGACAAGTGGATGTGAATATAGGACTTTCAACGGTGACTAAGATTGGGACTGAATTGAAAGGGGGACTGACTTAGACACACAATTATCCAAGCGAAGAAGCGTCAGCTTCGACGGAAAAGTTTTTCATAGAGATTTGCTTTTAATACCGATAAAAATGAAATAAATCAGTAAAACAGTATCGACCTCCATGAGGTAATCGATAGGGTTACACTACATGTGCACGATGCCGATAGTATCAGCGATGTGACAAGTCGAAAGCATGTGAATGAGTTTACACGGGACAGGTAATGCTTTGCCCTATCAGAGCCCTCATAATCAGGTTGGTCGTTAGCTAATGCAGACTGTCGGGACCATTTTCTGGTTAGCTACATTCATGGCTAGTGATCGGAATACTCCGATAAGACACACTGAAACTGGCGCTACTGGATTCGTTCGCTCGGGAATGTGAAAAAGGAGAGGAGGAAAAAGGAAAGATTGAGGGGGCGAAAGAGGAACACGGGGATCCTTGCGATGAGAGACCGTCTTATTTCCTCTTTGCAACTGGGCAAATCGTAGTGAGAGGAACTTGAGAGGCCCGGAAAAAAAAACCAGAAAAAGAAAAGGGTACGTTGGCACTATTATGTACGCAGTCTACTCACGATGAACTTTTTTTTCCTCTTGACAAACGATGAAAAATTCTCCTCAAGCAAGGACGGGACCCAATTAAATCGTCACTCCTAAAAATATCGCTTCTGCTTTTGAACTTTATTGACAGTCCTTTCCCCGAGTCTTCGCTTTTTTATTCTTTCTTTTCCACACTTTTAAAACCCCTTTCCCTCTCTCTCCTTATTCACAATTGTCAACATAAAACACTTTTCATTTTTACGTCTTTTTAAGACATCTTAACCCAGCGCCCCCTTTTTGCATATATTTTCCAGCTCCGAAACAATCTTTGTTCGAATCTCTCGTTCAATCGCAGACTCAAACCTAGAGCTAATTCCACCAAACTCCTCTTTCTCTTCGTTCCTCAAAGCAGTCACCGCTTTGGAAGCACTCTACGGCCTCTTCTCTCCAGCTTTCAAACCACAAATCGGTCAAGTTGGCGTCTATTTCAACTCCAAGTCTACACCCCCAGTTGCGACTCCGCGATCGCAGCCCGTGGATCTATAGCGGATCATTCAAACCTCCATAACGAACTCTCCATATTTTGACTCACCTTAAAGAGCCGACAGACATCCTTCCCATTTTCCCTCCTCGACCGAATCGTCGTCCTGCACGATTTCTCCGTGCATCGACCGACACAATCTGTATCCTTTGTGTGTGTTCTGTACACACACTCTCGTCTCGGTCGATCGGCACCGGGACATATTCCTATGGGCTAGCAGATTTATATTCTATTCCCAAGAGTTATGGGATGAAGCGAGATTTCCAGTAGCCTGGCCAGCGTCTGAGCCGTCACCTTCAGCTAGCGATATTTGCCCTGGATCGTGTCGTTACTACCCCCCCAGCTCCAATCGTGTTTTATCCGCCGTTTGTGTTCCTCATTGCGATTTAATTTTTATCTCCTGAGTCCACGGGCAAAACAAGAGCACAAACATCAATATCAAACAACAATCTCCATTTCTCAATCAAAACACCAACCTCTCCAGCCATGTCCGACCACGAGGACACTCGCTCCGAGAGAGGCTTCGAGCCCATCCCCGAACTTGATGACCACCGGCACCGGCCATCGTCTGCCCAGCGCCACGGCCGCCCCCGGGGAGGGACGCTTGATACTCTCTACGGGTCCCGCCAGACCCAAAACCTTCAGGTCCCAGAGAGTGGACCGGATATGTCGTCAATCAGAGTTCGCGACTTTGAGGAAGAAGCCGTTGGCGACGATAGCGACGCTGATGATATTGACAACAACGCTGCAACTTGTCATCGAAGCCGCCGACCGACTGTGGAGTCCTACCGATCATCGTCTCCCCCCAATTCAGTCAAGGCTTTTGCCGAGGCTCGCCGCCGCGAGCGTGACCTGTCCTTCTCCGAGCCCAAGCCCAGAGGAGAAGACGACGATTTCAGGGCCATGTCCGTGGCTAGCCGTCGCAGCCGAGCCTATCCTGTCGACAAGGATTCCGGGAGCGCTGCGAGCCTTTTGATCAACGATGGCGATCCTGACTTTATGGCCGAGGAAGAGCACACGAAAGATGAGCTGTTCATTGATTTCGATTACCTTGAGAACTTTATCCAGATGCAGCGTGTTGCATCGGCAAGCTACTCCACTGCTCCCTCCGTCCGCGAATTTCGCGACCTTCGCCAACAAGACGAGAGCAACCGTGCTAGCGTATGCGTGGTTACCGCCGACGGCGAAATCCTCCCTATGCCGTCAGACTCATCCGGAGCTTCCGAGAAACAATCTCAGGTCGAGCCAGAGCCCGTTAAGAAGCAACCGCAGCCTGTAGACCACTCGAGAATCAGCTTCTTCTCGTCCGCTTGGGAGTCTACTATCCATGCGGCAGTTCTGGGTGACCTGCTCATTCCTGGAGAAGATCTTCGTGGCCTGTTCGCCCAGCCTCCGGATCAAGATGCCGGTGTCTGGTGGCTTAATGTGAACAACCCGACGGGCGATGAAATCTCGGCCATCTGCAGGGCCTTTGGTGTGCATCCGCTCACCCTTGAAGATATTGCGACGCAGGAATCTCGAGAGAAGATTGAGCTGTTCCCGGCCTATTACTTTGCCTGTTTCCGCTCCTTTAATGTTGTTCAGGAAGAGGACGGCCCGGAATATGAGCCCTTCAACATCTATGCCATCGTTTTCCGGGAGGGCACTTTAAGCTTCAGTTTTGCGCCCAATGGCCACGCTTCTCATGTGCGCCGCCGCATTGCTCTTCTCAAGGACTTTGTCTCTCTCAGCAGCGACTGGATCTGCTATGCTCTCATGTAAGTTTGCTGCTCGGCCCTGGCCGCCATCGCCTGCCCTTAGAGATACCGTCTCGTACTGACGAATTCCGTGGTTTCAACACAACAGCGATGACATCGTTGATTGCTTTGCCCCGGTAATCCGCCGCCTTGAACAGGAGGTCGACACCGTGGAAGATGCAGTGTTTATGGTTCGTGAATCAGATTCTAAGGAATTTCTGAGGTCCGTTGGCCGCACTCGTCGTAACATCATGTCCCTGATGCGACTTCTGGGGGGAAAGGCAGACGTTCTCAAAGGCTTCACTAAGCGATGCAATGAGAACTACAAAGTCACCCCCCGCATGGATATTGGTCTTTATCTTGGCGATATTCAGGATCACGTTATCACTATGATGAACAACCTTTCCCACTTCGAAAAGATGTTGTCTCGCGTCCACAGCAACTATCTCGCACAACTCTCCATCGATGGCATTTCCCAGGGAACGGAGACCAATAAGGCGCTTAGCCAGATCACTGTGCTGGGTTCGATCCTCGTTCCTCTCAATCTGATCAGTGGTCTTTTTGGAATGAACGTCACTGTGCCGTGGGGAGATAACGGTAGCCTGGGACCATTTTTCGGCATCATTGGCATTATGATCTTGGTTTGCACCATCTGCATCTTCGTGGCTCGTCGTCTCAAGTACATCTAATTGGTTAGATTTTAACTGGTGGCATACGGGTCTATCAGGGGGGCTGGGCGGGTAAGGTGGATTAGCATGCGGTCTTCGGTTCGTCGATAGAATTATGCGTCAGCTTTTAATATTTGGGTTTCTTTTTTATCTCTTTCTATCTTTGTCCTGTGGCTGATATCTTGTTTTCGGCTTTCTTGTTTCGCTGACTGTTTGACTGACTGGAGTTGGTGATCTTGATGCAATCCTATAAGACGGGTGAGTGCCAAAATTGCCAAATAACAACAAGCTACGCATCTATATCAGCTTATTCTTTTGATGTAAATCGAAGATTGCCATGGTGCTATATGATGGAATCCAGCTATTTCTGCTCAATGGTGGACTGGTGGTCGTCCTCTGCGAACTAGTTTCACGTGCCTTAAAGAGATTACATAACCGACCCTGGCCTAACCACAACTGGAACCGTGAAGGGCAAATTTTCATGAGCCTTTTCAGACCTTCTAACGACGGCCAGCTCTCATTTCCAACAAACAGCTTCATCTACCCACCTCATCTCATACCGCTTGTCTCGATCTCTACATAAATCACTACCTCGTTGCGAACATCCACAAAACCAGACCAACCACCTCTTTACGCTGACAACAATGGATGCCTCGAAGTTCGACAGCGCCGACCTCGGCAAGCTCAACGAGAAGGACAAGCTCGAGCTGCGCCAGTTCCTCTCCAACGAGACCCAGCGGTCGCAAATCCAAGCCAGTAAGGATTTTACTTCCCCGGTGCTCAATCGCCGCCGGCGGACGATTGGCGCCTCTTGAATGTTGTTGTTGCCGTCGGTGCTGCTACATTTCTTACTCCGGGTAGCCTTTAGCATTAACTAATCGTGTGTGTTAATCGCGTCACCCAGACACCCACAGCCTTACCGAGGTCTGCTGGAAGAAGTGCGTGACCGGCAGCGTCCGCAACTCGGCCCTCGAGCGCGGCGAAGAGACCTGCCTAGCGAACTGTGTCGAGCGGTTCCTCGATATGAACTTTCTGACCATGAAGCACCTGGAGAAGCTGCGCCAGTAAACGCGCCACGGCCGCAGCGATGCAACGGGGTTGGAGGACGGACAGCAAGGAACTTTCTCTTATGCCCGGTTTTTAATGACGCCAAAATCTATGTACGATTATTTGTGTGAATTATTACTGTAGACTTTTTCGGTTCAAAAGTTTAGGGGTCTTTCCTTAGAAGATATAACGCTATACACAGGAGGAGGCAGATGTTGTCACCATGAATATGTTACTTTTCATATCACGCATTTTGGGCATCGAAACAGAGGTTGCCGATTTGGGATATAACGGAACGGAGGGGTAATTGGTGAAATAACAAAGGCTTGTCCCAACCCATCCATTTTTGAGGCTTTATTTTATTGCACTCGTCATGAACCTATGAAAAGAGTTTTTCTCCGTAACGCCGACGAATACACGAAATGATGCAGCATTGTGCAAAGCCCTTGGGCTTTTCCATGAGCCCTTTTAATCCTTTCTGAAACATATCCGTAATACCATGCAGACAAGAACCAATCCATTAGACAAGAGCCAGCTTGGTAGCAGCAATGTCGAGGGCATCGACATCAGGGGTCAGGCGAGCGTAGGCCTTCTTGGAACCGTCGGGGCTGCAGGGCAGAATAATGTTAGTATTGGACTCGTATACACTAGTTGAGACAAGTCTCCGCGGGTTTTGTTTGCACATACCGGATGAGGGTGTTGATCTTGACAGTGTCAATGTCGTAGAGCTTCTTCAGGGCGCCCTTGATCTGGGCCTTGTTGGCCTTGATGTCGACGATGAAGACCAGGGTGTTGTTCTCCTCGATCTTCTTCATGGCGCTCTCGGTGTTGAGGGGGTGGATGATGATCTTGTGCTCATCGAGGCGAGGAGCATGGGGGATCGACTTGCGCGGGTACTTGGGCGCGCGAGACACCTGCAGAGTCTTGGGGCGGTGGAAGGTGGTGGTGTACCGGGCCTTGCGGACCTTGTGCGAGTGAACCTGTTGTGAGGGAAACCGAGAGCATCTTGTTAGAAAATATTTCTCGCTTTCGCGGTTGTTCATCGAGAACGGGGAATTGAGTTGATGTCACAACTTACACCCTTGAGGGCGGCCTTAGCAGCAGCAGTCGCCTGCTTGGAGCCCTTGGCTGCGCCTGTATCAGTTAAATCACATCAGCAATCGCTCTATGAGAGAACTCGCAAAATCTGCTGCAGCTTGATGTGGATGTGGAAACGCAGCCATCTCGACGACGGCAAACGCTCTCTCGAGGTTTCATGAGATTGCAAGGCAATGTCTCGAGAATCCGGAAATCATGTCGCTGAGAATATGTCCATTGCAGACTATCAAGTACCTTTCTTCTGATCCTTGGGGGCCATTTTGTTTCGAATGTTCAACAGAAGGTCGTCGTATGTGGTGTGTTGGTTGAAGTGTCAGTTTTCTGGTCTCCAAGAATTTTCATCGAAATTCGCCTATTAACCAAAAAAAGCTCAGCGGGTCACAGCCAACATTTTGTTGTGGCGGGCTAAACTGTTAGGGCTACATCACGTGCAAACTGAACATCACTCAAACCGCATTGATTACCCGTGGAATTACCGAAGAGGCCTCGGCCTCTTATCTTTATCGTTATCGTCACGGTGACATGGGCATATAGATCAAATATATTTAGGCATGGATTGGATAGACAGTAGCACCATGGACAGGCGACGAGAAAGAAAACGAAAACTGTCGAATTCTCGACTGACCTCTCCTCACTTCGGAACAGATACTACCCTTTATTTCTATAATGGCCCGGAATTCTTCCCGCCCGGTCAGTCTTTCCAAAGGCAGGCCCCCTATCTTGAAGCCTTCAGGGTCTGGAATCTCCAGGAAGGCCTCCCGCACCCTAATCAACCGCCATCACCAGTTGCTGAAACAGAGAACACAGGCATCCAAGGCCGGCAATGATGCTGAAGTGAGGCGACTGGACGCCGAGGCAGCTGCCAATGGCGGTCTGGAGAAGTACCAGCAAGCGAGTCTGCAGGGCCAGCGGAACGATCGCGGCGGGGATAGCTCCAAGGTGCTGCTGGACTGGATAAAGCCGGTGCTGGCAGCCCACGGCAAACGACCCATTAAGCTCCTCGAAATCGGCGCATTGAGCACGATGAACGCCTGTTCTCGGTGTGCCCAGATCGAAACCACCCGCATCGACTTGAACTCTCAACAGGCTGGGATCTTACGTCAAGACTTCATGGAACGTCCGATACCCTCGGATGATGGCGAGCGGTTCGACATGATCTCATTGAGCCTGGTGTTGAACTTTGTTCCCGATCCAGTGCTTCGAGGCGAGATGCTGAAACGCACCTTGTCCTTCCTACTCTCGCCTACTTTGGATCAGAAAGGCGGTGGTATCACAGAGCCGTTTCCGGCGCTTTTTCTTGTTCTACCAAAGAGCTGTGTCTCGAACTCTCGGTACTTCTCACAGGAGAGATTGGGTGAAGTCATGGACTGTCTCGGATATCAGCTGAAAGAGTTGAAGCTTACGCAAAAGTTGGTTTATTCACTGTGGAAACGAGAACGGGAGATATCATCTTTCAAAGAATTTCCCAAAGTCGAGATCAACCCAGGCCCGGGGAAAAATAACTTCGCGGTAGCTCTGAAACAATGAATACGGTCATTGAAGGGTGCCAACCCGGACTGTACGATGAATGCTTGGTCCAACATTCCAATCATGAAGATAGCACGCTCGCGTGAGGGAGATTCATGTGTCACTCATAAAACATTGGCAACAACCGCATGCCATTGTATTATTGCCATCCACCCCCTGGCCTCAAACAACTACCTATCTTGCTAGCTACACAATAGGCAGAAGCCCAAAGTCAGTGACGGGCCCCCTTGTGAAGTCTTCAGGCAAAGGTGCGTTTCCAGGACGAACAACAGGCAGGCTTTGCATTCCAGCTTCGACAGCCGCGTTGACCTCCGCCGGGTTGTCGCTGAGGAACAGCCATTGGGCAGCGGGGATATCGGAATGCTTCGAGAGGATGGTTGTGTAACTCGAAGCCAGCATCTTCGGCCCAGCATTGACAGTGTCGAACCAGTCTACGATGAGATCCGTCAGGTCGGACGGTTGAGCATCAGTGAAGCGGAAAAACATATTCTGGGCAGGCACAGAACCGGACGAGTATATCATGATCTTGGTTCCTGCCGCATGCCACTTCTGCATGGCTGGGGCCACATCTGCGAAGACGGGAGCTCGAAGCTCGCCACTGTTGTAGCCGGCCTCCCAGAGATAACCCTGGAGAGCCTTCAAGTATGCGATCTTGACATCTGCAGCAACCAAGTCGTTGACGTGTTTCTGGAAAGCCTCCTTGCTGGACCGGAATTCGGTGGGAAAGGCGTTTTTGAAGGGTTGAAACTCGGGCAGCTCCCAAAGACCGTCAAGCTTCTCCCGGATAGCTTTCAACGCATATGGGAACTATTTTTTTTTTACAAAAAGAACAAGAGATAATGGGCCATGTTCTTAGTATGCATACATACACTTCTCATGGGCCAGACAGCAGCATATGCAGGCTGATTGAGACGATACTGTTCATGCAAGACCGGGAAAGTTTTCAAGGGAGGAGCAGGAGCATCTCTCCAATGTTGGGGGATTCCAGGAGATGAGACACGACTTACAAGCGATTCCTTCACAAATGATATCGGACATACGGTTCCCTCTAGAGTTTAGCCAAGCAGCCCCATGTTAGTTGCAGTGACCGACCATCTGTGTATGAATCTGACATGCAGCGCCCCCAACCCAGCCAGGCCAGCCGAAAGCTCAGACACAAGATGCATATCTGCACTTGCTCACAGTGAACAGCGAACAGGGAGTGATAAGGATGCGGCTGGGGGATTGGGGAAGCGGGCGAACACGCAACTAGTGCGAACCGATATATTTACGAGATATTTTTGGAGGGAAATCAAAGGATCGTAGATACAGCAGCATGTTCTAGCCAGCCATATAATGATGGACATGGACTATAGTACGGAAACAAAAGCTGTGTGACCGGAACTTTGGGCGGAACTCACCGATATCGAGGAGAACAACTTTCACGGGGGGTTGCATTGTGATTTGGCGGTGTCGGCTATGGTGGCAATATCAAACAAGGAAAAAAAAGCGAATGGTTGGAAGACGAGAGAATTCAGCGGTGAGAGACAAGAAAATTTTCCATCAACAACAAATCACTCTCGATAGTATCAAGAGAACAACAAAGTCTCGGGAGAGAAAACAAATGCTGCACCAGCCAACCCAAAGTAAACAATCAGAAAATTTTCCCTCTCTCTCGTCGTCCAATGGTTTGTGGCGGTTTGAAACGATTTGCAGCACTCTGCCGCTCACCTACGTTGTTACGTGTTTTGATGGAGATATTGCAGCGAAATATATGTAGCTGGGCCAATAGATCGCCAGCTTCGCAGGGCGGTGTGAGTGGGTTGGGAAAGGCGGTCAAGTTATTGTTCTGGCATTTTGTTAGAACTTGCCAGAAAGAGAGGGCTGGCTTTTTAGCCAGACTATGGAGGAAGGTTGGCAAGGCCTGCTCCTTCCAACATTGAGGGTTGCATGGAAGCTAGTGATGCAGCTCGTGCAAGTTGCATGCTTGGTGCTACTTAAAAAAGCCAACCACGGCAATGCACCTGGCTGAGCATTAACTGGCTCCACCCCCTCCAAGGTGGTTTTTTTTTTGTTGTTGTTCTGTGATTTATCCAACTACACCCGCCTCCTTCCTCGTGCAGAAAGGGAGTGGGGCCCCGGGCTGGAAAGGAAAACTGTGTGTTAGGCGGAAGTGGCGGTGAAGGACGTTGGAAATACCCGTCCAGCGTGTGACTGCTACTGCTACTCCGATAAAGAGAACAGTACTCAACAGCCATCCAAGGTTAACAGCATCATGTACCTGATACCTGCTTAAGCAGTATCAAATGTCGCTCGCCTTATGCTTTGCGTGCCCAGCATTGCTTGCGACCTAGCGCTTCCTTTCCTCGACTCTCGCTTCATGCAGGTACAACCACCCAAAACCGCAGACAGAATCTGCTTCATGTTGTTTTTTTTCTCTTCTTTTTTCTATCAAGTATCACCACAGTCATGCCATGACAGGTCACTGATCGGCTCGGGAAAACAGGGCAGAAACAATAACAACAACAGCGGTGGTTTGGTGGTGTTTTAACCGGACGGCTGCACTTGTCAGTCAGGAAACTCATTTCCTGGTAAAAGCTGCACACAAACGCACAGTCCGGCATTGTACAATGTACCGCCCCCGTTGAGTGCTTCACATCTTATCTCTGGACCGATCTGGCCGCTGGTGTCAATAATACGAAGACACACCGTTCCGTCTTCTAGCAGAACTTGTTACGTGTACCAGGAAGATTCTGAAACTTGGGAGATATTCTGACCGCCACGAACATCCAGAATGTTCTGTTGTTCCGGACTTGTCACTACAGTACGATGGTACCAGACATCAGCGACGGTGACGATGATGCTTTCTATTGTCTTTGTATCTTCGGGCAAAGAAACATCTCTGATCGACAGGATAAATTGCGAAGTTTGCAGGTGTGACCGTATATGGACACAATTATGGTCCCGATAGCTGATGGGAATCCCGCTCTCTTGCACCAAGTCGTAGCGCGGAGAGAGCTTAGTGACCTTGTCGAGAGTAGATGAAGGCCATCCTTGTTTATCAAGATTGATGTTTCGCTTTTCTTAGAGGAAAACAGTACGGTATCATAACCCCCCCTCTCCTCTCTCTTCCCCTCCCTTTTAGTATCAACATCCTGTTGCAGGTCACTATTGGTGTAGGTATCTACCCTCAACCGCATACAACTACGAGTATGTACTGTACAGTACAGTATATGTATCGTCTGTATGCACAATAGAGTAGTGTATGTAAGTACACCCAAAGCCTTACCCCGTAAGTAAAGAAGGGGGCTCATCCAGACCCTTTCCCCCTCATGAACTAAAGATAGAAAGAAATTGGCGAATATCATCGTGATGACTACCGCAGCTATTCAATGCTCCCAAATGCCCTTTTCGCTGACTGGGTGTGGCTTAGAGACCCAATCCCCCTCCCCCTCCTGTAAGATGTTCCCCCCTGAGCCATAAAACGCAAGTGACGGGAATCATCGTTACCGCCCTTTGCCCTTCTTAACAGAAACCGCCCTGGCGAGTATGAAGATCGCCTGGAGATCGACGTTTGACTGTAGGGATTCAGGATGGCGCCAACGTTGTCTCCAGGAATCCTGCTCCTGTTCGTTTTATCTTAGCCCTGCCCAACAAGCACATACGAGAGCCGGCTTATCCTCACTCCACAATCTCCAATACATCACATCAAGCCTGACGCGCTTCGTAAAGCTGTTCGTTGGTCGGAAAGCGTCAGTCCTTCGTTTGAGGCTACCGAGAGCCATATTCAACGGCACATCCATGTAACACCTCCACACACAGACGCGTATTCCGCCAGAAGAAGTGGGTATGGCTTGCTTCGTGCTGAACAAGCTATTTGGGGGTGGTGGGAACTGGCAGAGGCGCATACAGTAGCTTGGGCCATTTATCGGCTAGATGATACCCTTCTAATCCAACCAGCGGGCGTTCTTCAGCTGCTGCATCCTCCATTCTCCAATATCCGCAGCACCTTATCATGAGGCACCACGTAGCATGTAATTTCGACAAACCCGTTCACAATACTACCCTGAAAGCTTCCATCTCGACTTTCACTCGCTTTGGCGGTCCACTACGGGGATATAGCGAGTTAGTTCTATGTGGCCGGAGCCCAAATACCCACCGCCTATGCATTTCCTTCATACAGAGTGTGTTATCATTCTTCACGCACGGATGCTGCGTGTAGTACAGTACTGTATGCCAGTTATGTATAGTACAGTACATGTATTCAGGCAGTTAGTGTCAGGTAGCATTTCCCGAAAGAAAGCAACAGACACGTATACATTGAACCTCACGAATACTATCTCCATACGTGTTAAAGGCATATATCGCAGCGTCACTGAACTGCTCTCAAAAGCATTAATTTCATAGCAACAAATCGCTATGCCATATCCATTCCACTTCGTTATATGGAGAGCTTGGCCCGGGACTCGATACGTGGCATGTTCAGAGCTTTTCAGTTTCGCAAGGGACAATGAATGAGTCAGTCGGTACGAGGACAGGTTCGTAACTGTTGAATCAAATTGTGGTACCTTGATTGACTTAGGCACGTACTCTCCAACTTACCCACCTAGCGGCCAGCAGCTTCACACTAAAAACCCCCTAAAAAGCAGGGTCGCACGCAACCGCAGTC
The DNA here is from genome assembly GCA_001510575.1 of Knoxdaviesia capensis. Lineage (NCBI taxonomy): Eukaryota > Fungi > Ascomycota > Sordariomycetes > Microascales > Gondwanamycetaceae > Knoxdaviesia > Knoxdaviesia capensis. The sequence continues at coordinate 1,012,761 of LNGK01000002.1, read as the reverse complement.
CCAAACCCCCTAATTTCAAGGGGACAGTACCTGTCTGCCGTACCTGTTTGGGCTGTATGGAAGAAGGATGTACAGTACTGTACATGTCTTGCTATGCACGTACAGTACTGTACTGTACAGTACATGGTCGTTTGTTCATCGGCAAGTACATATAGTATTGAATTGCAGTATTTGTAGTACCTACCTCCTCCTCCTCACCTCCAACCTAGCCTCTCGTATGCAGCTTTTCCGGACCCGTCGGCGGCAGGCGATTCCCATCAATCTTGCCTTCCTACCCCAAAAGTCACGGCTGAGCACGCAACACTGTGGACGGACGCGTGCCTATCCACCGTACAGTCCGCGGTACAGTGCAGGTCTGGCCACGGTCCCTGCTCACCTGCCGTATCCAGAAACACAAGATACATGTGCCAATCAATAGGGATACTGTGTGATCCATCCGATGACACCACAGTATGCATATACCGTGCGCCTCTGCACCAGGCGTGATTGGCTGAATATCCCCAAATGGAGACATTATGGGTCCACTTTCGTGTCAGCCATGGCAGTGATGGCACGACACTAGTTGCCCCAGATATTGTCCAGAGCTTCTGTTGAATTCTTTGGCTCTCTGTCTGGATCGTCCTCACTAGCCAACTTCCGGAGTCGCCTGCTCGCTTCTTATCTCCCTCGCATCCATTATCTTCGTTCGTCACCGCATGATTTGCGATACCCCCCTTAGCCTTCGTTCCTAGTCCCTCCCTCCCACCCATTCTTCCTTCTCTTTTCTCTCCTTCTTCTTTTCATGCTCTTTCGCTCTTTCCGTCGCTCTCTCTCTTTTCTCTGCCGTGTTCTTCAACCTCTTCCGCCCTCACCGCCCTCTTTGCTCTTTCCTCCAATCCAACTCTACCCACCCACCCCTGTCCATATTGTTCCCCATCCATCACTTGACCGCCTTTCTTTTTTCTCTCTTTTCCGCTCAGACTCATTTGCTCATTTCCTTTCCTCTCTCTTTTTCTCCCACCGCCATCTCGCCAACACTTTCGTCTTAACTCTTTCCTCTCCACCCTCTTTTCTTCTCGCTCTTTCTTGTGTCTTCTTTTCCTCCTCCGACGTTTCCATCTCCATCCTCATTTCCTTTCGTCTTGTTGTCCTTTTCTGTTTGTTCTTTTGCTTCTTGAATCCAGTTCCTAAATAGGTCCTCTTCCTTCCTTTCCTTACCCACATCGTCTTGACTCCAATCCACACCACTCTTCTTCCTCGATTCTTCTTCAAAAGGAGCCCATCTCTCCCCCTTCTGAAGTTTGCTTCTGCCTGATTTTTGCCTGTTCAAGACATCTATCCCCGGTTTTGCTTGACTCAACCCAAGATAGTTTCTTTTGCCTCACTTCCCTCTTTTCAGATCGAAGTGTCGACTATAAGATAGTTGTGTGTTGTGTGAGAGGAAGGAACGACCTTTTTTCCGTTTCCCCCTCCTTTCTTTTTCTGTTCTTCCTTCCCCGTCTCTCTGTTTTCCCCAACACCCGGAACCCTCAGCTTGTTCTCCGGCCTCGGAGCGTCCCTTTTTCGCGTCACCTGGCCCTTCACCGCCACCCATCAGTTCCTCAACTCCCGGCTATAGCGTTTATATCTTGCCACCCAACACACGTCTTGATATTTCCCTTTAGTCCAACAACACATTGCGTATTCGGGATCTTCCAATTATACATTCCTGTTTCTGCTGTCAAATTCCGCTGTCGCCTGTCTGTTAAGCGTTGTCCGGATTTCTCTGCTCGCCCTTTTATTCGCCCCTCACCCACTCTCACCACTCCGGTGAATCTGCAACCTTTCTCTTGTCAGCCAAACCTCTCGACAACCTCTCTCGACCTTCTTTTCCGCCTGGAGCTGAACCTCATCCTAGTCAACCAGCAGTATCATCACTCCGCCTTCCACCTATCTGCTGTTGAACTCGACTAAGTTGACGCGGTGCGCTTCTTCTTGAAGCATTCGTCCCCTGGATTTACCCCCTGTCCTCGGCTCGTCACCCGTCACTGTTTTCTTCTCGCCCATCTCTCTTCCTTCTTCCCACAGCTCCTTCCGCCCATCCTCAGTTGTTATTCTCTCTCATGACATTATAACATCACATTGGATCTGCTGTACTCGGGCCATCTGGTCCAGTATCTTGTCCGATCTTCTTTCCCTTCTCTTCTGTATCTTTTTTTTCCCTATCCTTTTTTCAAGATACTCTCTTTCTTTCGTTCCCAAACTCTCGAACACACGAGTCTCGATATCTTCTTGAGACTCCGTCAATAATACCACTCTCTGCTACATCCTTTACTTTTTCTTCTCTTTTGTTTTAATGACCCAGCGAATTTTTTTCTTATTTTTTTCCATGAGCCTCTGATCCTGATTCCAACGACCCGGAGTTGTACGCATATTTCCCCAAACACTCCTCTACCATCCATATCTTGTACATTCTTAGAATTCGACACTTTTTCCTGTTTCCGTTGATCTCTGCGATATTCTTTTGTGTATATCGCCAAAAGCTGTTCCTCGATTTGCCTTGTCGAAACACGCGAGAATGCTCTAGCTGCTTTTGCTGTCCCAACATCACCAATATCCTCTATACCTCCAGAATCATTTGCAAAAAAATCTTTCTTGGACACTTCATCCATTCTCATCTCATTTCATTTGTTCTTTTTTACGTTCTCTTGTCTATTTTTTTTTCTTTTTTCCTTCCTAGCATATATTAGCAATTTTTGCCCTTTTTTGCCCTTTCCCCCCTCCAAAAATGTCTTGTCTTCGAGCTGGTTTTGCCCCGGGTGTTGTCCTGGCTGGCAGATATCAGACTGTTGCTCCCCTCAACCATGGCTCTTACGGCATGGTCTTTACTGCCACTGATCTTGTTACCCAGCAAACCGTGGCTTTGAAGTGCCTTACCAAGCAGTCCGCGGTGAACGAATGTGGTTCTGACTTCGTTGTTGACGAGAAGTCTGAGGAGCTTGTCCTTCACCGCCGTCTTGGTGATCATCCCAACATTGTCAACCTCCTTGACTCCTTCGAGACTGACGCCCACATTTTCTTTGTCCTTGAGTTCTGTAGCCGCGGCGATCTCTACGAGGCCATCCGTAACGGATACGGTCCTCTAGAGACTGAGCACGTTCGGTCTGTCATGTACGAGCTCATCGACGCGGTGGAGTATCTCCACTCCAAGGGTGTCTACCACCGCGATATCAAGCCGGAGAACATCTTCCTGGACCAGTCTGGGACCCTGAAGCTTGGTGACTTCGGTCTTGCCACCACTGACACTTGGTCTTACGAGTCGACTGTCGGTAGTGATCGCTATATGTCTCCCGAACAGTACGATTCTGCCGGTGCGGGCTACTCCCCTGCGCAGGCTGATATCTGGGCTATCGGTGTCTGCCTGTTGAATGTCCTATTTTCCCGCAACCCCTTCACCGTCCCCACCGAGTCTGACCCGCTGTTCTTGGACTTCTCTCGGGATAAGCAGTCGCTTTTCGATGTTTTCCCGTCCATGTCCCAGGATACCTACGAGGTCATTGTTCAGTGCATGAACTTGGATCCCACCAAGCGCTCTCTCGTCGGTGCTCGTGCCGCTCTGCGCCGAGTCATCAGCTTTACCACTCTTGATGAGGCTCTTGACGAATTTGCCGGTGCGGAGAGCCGTGTCGTTCCGACTGCCCAGCGGGAGCCCCTGCGCACTCCTTCCATCCAAAGCCCCTATGTCGAACAGACTGCTTTCCCTTGGGCTAAGGCTCTTCAGACTTCGCCTGCCCAGCACCTCCGCCACTCTCTGTTTGCTATTGAGGACACTGAGACCTACGAGGAGGACCTGTTTCCCACATCCGAGGGATCCGGAGACTGGTGTTCAGCATCTATCCAGACCCCGTCACTTTCGTCATTGGTCGATTCCTCGCTGGGTGCCTCTCTGAAGTCCTTGGCTCTCTCGCGCCCCATCCAGATGCTGGCTCGCCCCTCTGTCAAGCCCGCCGGAATTGCCGGTTCGCTGCCGATTCCTATGGCCAAGAAGTCCACCCCGGCCCCGATGTCATTCTCCTTTAAGAAGGATATGATGTCGAAGAGCTGGAGTGACATGTGGGATGAGGACAACGAGGAGGAGATGGAGATGAGCAAAGTGGAGACCATCACCGAGATGAAAAGCGATGATGAGGAGGACTGGAGCCGCCAGAGCAGCAAGCACGCCACCATCAAGGATCACAACAGCGTGGACTCGACCCCGCGTGCCGCGGAGATCTTCGATGACGATCTTGCTGTTGAGGATGTCTTCTTCTGCGACATCCAGCACAAGGAACCTCCTACACCTACCTCACCCCGCTATTCTCCTCCCCCGAAACGGTCTGGTGAGATGGACAAGTGGGCTGCTCTTGGAGAACGCCGTCGGGCATACAATGGTGGCAGCACCTACACCAACATTGGCATGTTCAACCTGAATGAGAAGCATATGGGAGGAATGAATTCTGGTCGCCAGATGGGTTACGGTGGTATGTTTGGAGTTCATGAGCCATCCACGTTCATGAACTACAACCTGACCAGCGGTGGAAATCACAACAACCGCTGGAATCGTGAAAAGAGCAAGGAGTGTCCTTGGAACAAAGGCCGTGATTTAAACTGGCGTCGCGATAAGCGCCAGTATCACGGCGATGTTGAGTGGGTTGGAGGTTACCACGTTGCTGCTCATTTCTAAATGATGTGGGCCGTTGACGATTGGTATTCTCTCCACTTGTGGTTGGGTCCGGTGCGTCATCCTCAAGATGCTTTCTGGGATGGTTGTATCGAGTCGTCCAACTCGCTTTCTGTGTATTTAGATAGTTGTATTTCGGAGCTTGTGCCGTGTATCAATACCAGAATTACCCATTCAACCAAAACGAAAAAGTTGCTGGCTTTTTGCATTTGTGACTTCTGATGTCTCATAACATACGTATAGTGTCGAAGTTAATGATAAGAACAGTGGGGACCTCAGTTGTCTCAACTATCTTACAGATGGATGTAGTAGCGCCTGCCTGATACTTACCAATGATACAGTTTGCTCCGTCCTGATTAATACAGTAAGTACAACTGTGCTGACCGCCAGGCGTTTCATCATCTTGTAATGAATTGATCCATCAGAGATCATTTAGACTGACTATATTATTTATGTGAATAGTGATTGCTTTAATAAAAAAAACCGCTTAAGTCCTCTTTCGTCGTCAAATATCTCCTGAAAACAGGTCAAAACTTGGAGAAGACCAAAACACAAACATGACGCCAGTAGATACCAAAAGTTTAGACAGATCAAAACAAAACGACAGAAAGCTAAATTTCCGACCCAACTGATGATGTAAATACCAAAGCATGCACAGATTAGCACGCACATGTAAGAAAGGAAGCACAGCACGCCAACAGACTCACTCCGGAGAACGGAGAGAGAAAGCAAAAAGAAACAAGACAGGCAAGAATCTCCAATCGTCACTCAGACCCCGTTGCGCAAGACTGTGGAAAGGAAAAGGTTTTGAGGGGTTAATGCGCGCCAATGAGCTCCTTGGGAAGGAACGCCCACACGGTGCCGACTATCGACATGCTGGACGAGATGATGATCAGGACCCAGTCGAGGATTTTCTCGCGCCGCGAGATCTGTGGGCCGAAGAGCTTCAAGTAGAACGCCAGGGGGAGGCTACAAGGAGACGAGTTGAAAGTCAGTATCCAGGACCGTACACATCGGAGAGGATGAGAAGAGAAGAAAGAATAAGAAAGAAGAAGGAAAAGTTGCTCACATAATGCAAATCGTAAAGCAAAGCGCGCTGCCCATAAACGCCATGATGCTATCAAACGCCGGGAACAGAATCGAAATAACCAAGAACGCAAGAATGGTAAACACACGAATGGCCACGCGCGCGGCCGTATGCACGAACGGCGGACCGGACTTCTTGGGAACGCCCGTGCCGTCATCCTCGTCGTCTTCATCGACGGCCGATGCCACCGCGGGGGGCAGCCGGTCGAGGCCAAAAATCATCTCGACGGTGTTGACGATCGGCCGCGCGTTCAGCGGGATCTTCGTCAGCGGGATGATGGCAATGAACACGCACAGCAGCAGCGTCAGCGTGCGCGGGTAGCCCGAGGTCTTCAGGATGTTGCTGGTAATCGCGTCGGCCACGCCGTCGCCAAACATCAGCAGACCGGACACCGCCGTGGTCAGGTCCAGAATGTACTTATGAGGGGTTCTAGGGTTAGTCGGGGGGGGCAAGCAAGATGCTAGTGATGGTTTTTCGGGTGATATAAACTCACAGTGAACGAAAAGGTCACCTTCACGGCGTGTTGATACTTGTACGGATGTCTCATATCTCGGTAGATCTACAGAAACAATTCCAGTGGTTAGGGTTAATAGTGCTCACTGAGGTTGGCCAGATGGAGACGGTGCGACAAGGAACGAAGCTTGGAACTTACGTTGGGAAACACAGAGTGACCACCCCACGGGCTCAGGAGAAGGCCGAAGGACAGGGGCAGTGTCGACCAATGCTCTGGGAACATATACGTGACGGCGGGTTGGATGAGAGATCCCGGGGTGGTGGGCTTAATCAGACCATCAGCGATGACAATGAGGATGACTAAGTCGAAGGGACAATTGTCAGCGTCGGATATCTCAGTCAACTCAGGGCAGCGCAAGAAGGGTCTGAATGAAGTTCAAACTTACTGCTGATGCACGACACAATGCCAATGATACTGGTGAAGCTTAGAAGTCTGAGTGGCAAGAAGCTGAGGGGAATAAGAATGACAGCACAGACAGTCTTCCACTGAATAATTGACAGTACTCCGGGAAGAAGCAGGTCGAGCGAATCGGCAAACAAGACAACTTGAGGCAACGTTCGTCAGTACAAGACACTTGAAAATAAGCACACAAAGCTCCATGTTGGGGTAGGCTACCCTCCGGGAGTACACCAAACTTACCCAGAGCTACACAGGCGGCCAACAGTTCCAGCGTGAAGAGGATACTTGTGGCAATACGGGCATCCCGGCCAAAGGAGATATAGGCAAGGTCAGAGAAGGTAATGATGCTGGGGTCGAGGTCCATGCACCTCGCAAGAAGCTTCGCAGTGTATGCAGTGACGATGGCACTAAGGAACAGAATAGACATGCCGCAGATCCAACCGGCGTACTTGACGCCGACGGGGAGACTCAGCAGGCCAACACCAATGAGAACACTGTCGAGGAGAAACGAAGATGGGTCAGAAACGGTGGGGATGCAAGGATATATGCCCGTGGAGCTTAGGGTGGAGGATAGTGAACCTACTTGATAGAGTTGAAGACTGTCTGCGGCAGCGTCGACTGACCCTCCACAGCCAGAATGATCTTGCCGTCTTGTTCAACCTCCTTGACCAGAATCGGCGGCAGTTCGCCGTGGGTGTGATGTCTCATGCGAGCAGCCTCCGCAGCACGATCATTCCACGACTGCAGGATATCCGACCGGCGGCTGGAGATAGTGTTGACAGTGCCATAGCTTATAGCACTGGAGTAGCTCCCGAACATGGGCGATGCAGCTGCCAGGTGGGGAGCCACAGCAAATATAGACGATGACGGACGGTAGCTCGCCGGGGATCCAGTGCTGGGATAGACAGCATGTGACAGCTCGTTCTCCAGAGCTTTGCGCTCGCGCTCACGGAAGTCGTCGGGGACCGGCGTGACAGCGGTGGTACTGGGGCCGGGAGCGGGATCATCCTTGGCACCGGAGCCAGACGCCACGGCGGCCGCAGCGTCCTCGGCATGGCGGCCTGATTCGAGGTGTTGGCGGATCAGCGACGGCTGGCCGGACGGCGACGAGCCAACAAGGCTCCGGGTATATCGGAGGTCCTCAGCGTCGCCCGAGGCCGGGGGCAGGAACGGCGCCTGGTCGGGAGCAAAGGCGAACGACGGGCGGCGCGGGATGACTTCTTGGAAGCCGACGGCACGCTGCCAACTCTTGGTGAACGAGCGGATGCTGTTGACGCCGCCGATATCGGTCAGGGCTGAGAGCCTGTTTGTCACGGAGGATCTATTATAGGGCGGGACGGCAAAGAGCGAAATTGGGGTCAGCACTCAAACCACGGGCGAAATCGGCGGGCAATAGCAGGTATTAACGCAATAAGTAACGCAAACAGAGGGGAATTGAACAAACTGCCGCGCCAGGTTGATAGCCAACGGCATGTCCGGTGTATCTCATATCGTGTCCCAAGCTGCGAGACAGGAGCACGGATCAGATTTTGGGGGGGGGGAAAAAAAACAGCTCTGACCTTCTACGTCGCATGCTCACGAATCCAAGCTCGCTTTCCAGCAGAGCTTGGGTTTCGGCCGGATCGGGAGCTTCAGCTCTTGGAGAGTTGTTCCCTGATTGAAACGGCGAGTCGCTGGGATCGAAGATGCTCCATGCTGGCGGTTGACTGCCCGAAGCCATGAGGGTTGTTTTTTTTTCTGGTGTGGTACAGGTAATCTGGGGGATGTTGGAGAGGCTGGAGAAGGACTAGCCGGCTTTCGCAGCGAAATCGGACCAGTTCGAATATGTGTTTGCCGGTGGGAATGCAGCCACAGCAATGAGGATCGTGGGCGGAAGAGACAGAAAGGATATCCGAGAGAAGATCAAGAGAAGAAGAAGAAGAAGATACGAGGATCTCGGAAGCACTCGAGCACCCTCCACAGTAATGAGGAGAACGGTGGGGAAAGAAGCGGTTGGTTTCGGGGGTCCAGATTACCAGGGAAAGCTTGGGTCAGAGATAGCGAGATAGCAGACACACAACATCTCACGCGAGAAGAATGCACGAGTCACGAGAGGATGGAACCGACGAAGAGAGGGAAGGAATAAAAATTGGAAGAATGAGAGATTATTCTAAACTAAATTTGCATTTCACGAGAAGGAAAGAAGAAGAAAATTATCAAGGCGGGCACGGACAGAGAGGGCCGTTAAAAGAACAAACCGGCCTCGAATGGCATGGAGCAGGCAAGGCGAAAAAAAGATCCCAGCTTCTATAATCAGACAGAGAGAGATAGGCGACCATGAGGCGACACATGCAGAGTTTGATTGAGTAAAATACAAATTAAAATGAAAAGAACAGAAAGAAAAACCGCGACCCGGTGCTACTCCATACACTACCAACCAGGCATAAAGCGGGCCAGACGACGTCTATCAATCCCGGGTCAGAAAAGACATGGGGGAAGGAAATCAACGAGGAAATCAGGAATGGAGGTGGAGGAACGAGGCCTAGATCTTCTCATGCCAGGCCTTTCTTGGTGTATCAACTCATGCTCGCTCTACGGCAGTATATCGCAGCACATACGACACTGGGGCATCATCGTTTGACAGTAGGTATGTCTGGAACTTTCTGCTGTACGTACATATGCACGGAATGCATCTCTTATCAGCGCAATCCCACTGGCTGGCTGCTCATCCTCCTCCTCCGCTCTTTTCTTCTACTCGTTATGTAGCCGTCGGTCAAGTCGGTCGATCACGATAAGCATGCAGCCATGCAGCGCCAGCCGGGGATTTCGGTGGTCGGGGAGTTATACGCCTACAGTCCACCATAGCTGTACCGTTCTCGCCTGTTCTGCTGTAGTGTTTGGACACATGATACTGTGTGCAGCTGCATGGAAGAGGGGCCGCGAAAACTCGAACTTACGCGCCAGGAATATGAACCAGATCAGTCCAGTGTCCACCACGATAAGTTTTGCAGCCAATGAAACACTGGATTTTATCATGAATCCCAATTTTGAGTCTCACAGGAAAAATCAATACGAGAAGAGCCGGTTTCGGGTGAGGGTTGAGGTTGTCAAATCACGGCACCATACAAAAAAATAGGAAGAAAAAATTCTCCGTTACCAAGACATACAAGATAAGGGCGAACAAAACGGGCGCAGAGAAGGGGAAAAAAATTGGCTCGTTGTTTGATGGTGCGGAGACCAGCGGCAGCAATAGGGAGTCAGCGATGAAACCCTGGTAGCAAACAATGAGCGGACATGCCGATGCGCCGTGTTATGTCGAACCCTAACCCGAACACTGAAAGCGAGGTGGCTGGCGTCGGATAGCGGCGGGGAACCGGCACAGCATCTTCAAATACTTACACATGTATCGATATCCCTGGGAATGGGCGATCAAATATGCCAAGCTGCTAGAATTCGCGATTGCGAATAGAGCCGTCCGATGCCCGCGCCAACAGCATCTAATACCGAAACCAGGCCCACCCCCCTCCCCCAAAAAAGACCGTTCTGAAGCGAAGAATCTAACTCCAAGTCTGCCTGCCCCCTGAGCTACCAAAGTTTAAACCCGACGGCGGGAGACGAACAAGACCAGGGCTGAACCCTAACAGTTGGCCTTTTCGATCCGGCTTCATTCATCAATCAAGTGAAGGGCAAACACGCCGGGGTTTCCGGGTCGTGGTCGTCCTTGCTACAATCGCTTGCACTCCCTCCATCATTTTCCCAAACTGAACTCTGTCACGTCCACGAGCTGGCTGAGCCTAGGACCTGCTCTATATTGAGTGAGGGGGAGAGACGCCGAGGCTATCGACTGTCAAGCGGCAGAACTGCGAGTACTGCCAGTCTGCCACCAACCAACGAAGCTCTGCAAAAGGTGGCTGACAAAGTCAGTAGCCGATAAAAAAAAGAAATGATGACTGGGGGGAGGGGGCTCACCCGCTGAAACCAAAGAATCCATGCCCTCAATATCCGACGTGCACCGCCCACTAAGCCAAACTAAGCTTGTTCCATGAAACCATCATATAGCCTCCGAAGCTGGAAGCCGTTAGCGCTTGGCATGCTGCCACCAGTTTTTTCTTCTGCTCAATTTTGTTTGCTCCTTGTCGCGGAACTACCCTTACCCACGGCTCCCTCGCGCTTATCATATCCCCCGTCCCAACCCAGGTAGAGTATGTGCATCCGAAAACAGAGTGTTCGTATGTGGATTTTGGGAGAACCTACCGAAAAGAGGAAAACGCCACCCTAGTGAAAAAAAACCTTTTATATTTCCCCCCCCTAGGGTTAACTACACGCGGGCACTGGATGATTTAATCGCACCTCACCTCCTCCCCCTCACTCCCACATTTTGGGGTCAAGTAATCGCATGAACTGTGTGAATATCCCTTCATACAAACTCCAGCTATCAACCAGCCATGTCTGTGCCATTGCCCTACACCGACATCACGCTCACATGGGCGGGCCAGGGCCTGGGCGTCGCCTTGGCCATCCTCGACTCTTTCGTGCACCGCAACAAGAACCAGCACCGCCTCTCCTTCTGGTGGCGGGATCTCGGTATCCTAAGACGGAACACGCGCAGACTCGCCGACAACATCAGGATAGCCGCAGCCAAACCCGCATCGGGGCGGATGCGCAGGGAGCTCAGCACGACCATCGGCACACACGCCCGCTGGATCGCCGACCATGTCCTGGCGGATGCCTATCAGTAAGTCCAATGCTTCGGGGACTCGGCTTTGAGTTTTCGCAGGCGCGTTTGACAAGACCATTGCACTAATCTTCACTGTCTCCCCCTCCTCCCCCTTAGCGCTTTCAGCCAGGTGGTGGCAGACAACCAATTCTCTGTCCTGGGTGTCACGCTCATTGCCGTCCTGGCGCAAATCAGAGAGGTGCTCCAGGATCTCGTCCGAGCAGACGAGCTCCCAGAAAGACAAACAGCACCGGCTACGCATGGTCCTGCCACGGCCACGGCCACGGCACCTGCACCTGGGGATGCGTCGCAGGCACCCGCTGCCGACCTGGGCGTAACCATCTCTCGGGACAACTTCGAGAGGTCTTCAACACCAGTGGCCGCATCAATCACAGATACACCTCAGCCCTGGAAGAAACCGAACCCGTTCGAATCTGTCCTTGGTAAAGCCAGACTAGAGAGGGCTGCCAGACTGGAGAAGGCTGCCAGACTGGAGAAGGCTTCCGAGCGGGCGGAGAGAAGGAAGAAGGAAAATAAGAAGCCCGAGTCGGACAAGAAGGGTGGTGCGTCTGACTTCTCTTCTCTGTTTGGATCGCTGTGATAAGTGACTCGGCGGACTTCGCCTTGCTTTTAGATGCCCGACTGCGACCACCCCTCCCAAATGAGTGCCTTGGGTACAAATCCCAGGGCTGTCTCCTTTGGAGTTGAGATTGCTATTTGTTCCTTTGCTTGTTATAGTTGACTACCTAGACTGATACCCACACACTTTACGGAATGGATAACCGGATATTACATGAAAAGTGCCGACAGCAGCCCTCAAAATGACTGTGAGACCTGCATCCCAGAACAGAGAGACCCTAGGGAAGACCACCCACTCTGGCTATACACGCATTATCTCAGACTTTGCTCCCACTTCCCCTCCACTGTAAGCAAGACTAAACATTCGACTGGCGAGTACTAAGGGCGGCCTTACGATAGTACATGGGATGAAGAGCGCAAGTAACTTACCTATGTAAATATCGGATACTCTTAGAATGCCACTCCCGGAATTTGGGATCTACCCACATGATACAAACGCTTGATGCTTTGACCCGGGTTGGGAGATTCTAGAAGACACTTTAGTTTTGTTCTTGGGGTGACACCCCCTTTTCCCGCCTCGTTTTTTTTCTGATTTACCAGAATTGGAAGATGGCTCACATTATCTGGACCGTACTGTCTGTGTGGGACTGAAGGAGACAGGTGATGGAATGGGGAAATCAGCAAGCGGGCCCCGGTGTTTCTGCGTGTCTGTGTCTGTGTCTGTGTCTCCTGTCTTGTCTTTTTTTTTTTCTTGTTTTTTTCTTGTCATGGTGGGAGGCGTGTGCATAGGACTGGGCGTATACCAAAGCCGATATAAAATTCATGTCTCACTCCTTTGCACAGCTGATAAGCAAGCGGTGTTTCGGCAAGTGTCGTGTGTTATATGTACCTCATTCACACGCCTTCTCCTCCCCATTTCCATCTCGGTCAAAACGGGGCTGTACGCAGCGAATGAAAAAAAAAAGGCAGAAGTCTGGGTTTTCGGGGCCATGCCTATGTGGCTCTCAGTTCGTGGGCTTTTACGACAGATGCACGGGTGACAACCGGCCGTTGGTGGGAACGACCTGCAGACACTAGGTCTTGTGCTAAGGGAAGACCTGAGAGGAGCGAGATGCAGGGAGGATGAATCGTGGGGGGGGGCGTGGATTCATTCCATACCATTCCAGGCGTCTAAGCTTCCACCGAAACCTGAATATGCATCTTGTTGCCTTACTGGTCCGTGAGAGACACTCGCCCCGATATCGTCTATACCGTACATGTCCATCCAGTACTGTATGTGCACAACCGACTTATCCTCATTATTCCTGTCTGCAGGACCTTCCATCTGCCACACCGTTACACCGGGAGCCCAGCGTGGGCCACGATATAACACGGGCCCGGGCCAACTTGTGCTCTCACAGGCCCCCCAAATCACTGGCTGTGCTGAATTGCTGAATCACCTGGAGATCTTTCAGCGAAATCGGTTGTCAGGGTTTATTCTGTTCTATTATATTTTCTAAATATCGCGTTATTCTTGCTCCGTCCGTAGCCACATGCATATTCCGGGGCACAGAGGAGTAAAAAAAAAAAAGAAAAAGAGAGAACCATGCCTATCCATCTATTCCATCAACATCCGCACAATAAGATACACGACACGCCCCCCGAATCTCTTTCCCCCCCTCCCTTGTCGGCTGCTGAAGCCGCCGCACAGACCAGAAGGGCGGGTCTCACAGGTTGCTGTTGTCCCATGCAGAGCGAATGTATCGGACAGGTACATTTTGTATGCGGGATTGCTGGGTGAGTGCTAAGACCGAGACCTTTCTCCGGCTTGGTAACGCCATGGGAGCAAAAAAAGAAAAAGAAAGAAAGAAAAAAAAAAGATTTTTTTTGAACACAATAAACTAAAAAGAGGTGTTCCTTGGTTTCGCCGGCCGAGTTGCGGCACCAGGCATATACTAGGGTTAAACATTACCGGGGGGAAGGGGGGAGTGGACACTTCTAAAGAAGGGGGGGGCGTCGTGTCTGAATTCCTAACAGACGCCAAAAAAAGGTACTTCGTCTTTGAGTATCCTCCCGCCCAAATGCACACACCCAACACCCCTCCCGTTCCATGTGGTACCAGCGCACGGACTACAGGCCACAACTATGCTTACACGCTCCTCTTGACGACACTTTGCACTTGTGGATTCTAGCCCCAAAGGAGAAGAGCCACATAGAAATCGGCTGTAGGCGATGTGCTGTGTAGGGGTGTCTTCTAAGCACAGGTACCTGATGAAACAGTTCAAGGTACTCTGACTTCTCGTCCAATACTGCTGCACAAGCATGTACTGTGTGTTATTTGCCAATGTCACTTTAAGCCCTATTCTGCCCCCCCTCCCGAGGATTATTATGCCTGCATTCCGCAAAAAGTCAACTCTGGAAGGGTCGTTGGGTACCTCACGACCACCACTACCGTTAGGAGAAATAACTGGAGTTTAGTGAGTTTTGCTGCGCTGCAAAGCACAGAGCAGGAAGTAGCAGGAGTCAGTTCTCCACCATCCTTGCCTGGCTTGCCTGGCTGTCATCAATCCACACCAAACCCTCACTCGCTTTTTTTTTTTTCTCTTCCTTCGTCAAACCTGCTTCTTCTCCTTTCTTCCTCCCAATCCTCCCATTCAGTTGTCCCCATTATCCGCCCAAGAGATTTCATCATTTCTTATCTTGAAATCATCTTGGCCGTCTCTCTCTTCGGATATCTCCTGGTTTTTGATGCTCTTGTATCCTTCCCTTGCGGCCTCCTCTTTGCTTTAGGAAGCCCGATCCTTTTTTTTTGCCGTTGATTTTTTTTGCTTTCGATTCAGTTCGCGCGCTTGGCGAGACTCAGTTCGCCTGTGGGCGCATGTCGCGAAATCAAACACCTTGAAAGTCGATCTCCTTTGTGGAATCCATCTCGTCTTATATTCTCTTCTATTCATTACCTATATTCTCTCTGTAACTTCCCGCCATCATCCTTCCTCCACTTGTTTCCATCCGCGACTGGAAAACGAAAGGAGAAGCCGGCCATCGAATAAAAAGAGGCCTTGCACGCTTGACTCGACAATCGGAACTTTTCCATCTCATCGTCGTTCCCCTGCCGTGATTCTGTCCAATTTCATCAACCCTTCCCAATCCGTCAATTCATCGATTTGTTCTTTTCTATCTGTTCCTTTCCAACATTTGCCGACTTGCGCCGATCGTATCGATACATATCTCTAGAGTTTCTCTCTCTTCTTGATCGCGTTTGATCCTTTCCCGTTGGAAAATCCGAGCATACCGTTTCCTTTTATCTTATCGCCGTAGCTTCGGCTTCATACCTACCACACCATGTCGATGTACTCCCATCCCGGGCGCATTGGCATGCCCCAGACGCCCAGCAACCGAGTCAACGAACTTCTGGACCAGGTTCGCTCGGAATATGAAGCCCAGGTGCGGGCCAACGATACCTTTGAGCATCAGCGTACGTATCTTCTGCATCTGGCGTTATTTGCCTTTGTATACCCTTGCTTTGGACCCCATACTATATTCCAGGCCGCTTATGATTCATGGCTGATTCTCACACATGCTATTGCCTGATACATGACTGACATTTGCTCTTCTTTCCTTCATTACAGTCCAGGCTCAAGTCAGTGAGCTTCAGCTCATCCGTGAAAAGGTTTACCAGATGGAGCAGACCCACATGACTCTCAAGCAGAAGTAAGCTCTACCTCTCGATCCTCAACTTGATACTCATTTTCCGGTTTCTGGTGAGTGTATGTGTACTAACCAAGCCGCACATTCTTGCCAACAGGTACGAAGAGGAGCTTCAGCTTCTTCGGCGTCAACTCGAGGGTGGCCCCCGCGGAGGCGGCCCTGCCATTGGTGGCATGGGAGGTCCCCCTCCTCACCCTGGCCCTTCACTGCAGCCCCCTTCCATTGCGCCCGGAACTGGCCTCTTCAACGGAATTATGTCTAGCGGTGGCCAGTCTGGACTGGCCCCTCCCCAACCTCCGCAGCCTGGCCAGATGGGTGGCCCACACAACCAGATGCCTCCGGGATCGTCCGGCCTTCCCGTCCCCCCGCCGCCTCCCGGCCCGTCTCAACAGCCCCCCTTCCAGCAGGGAGGCTACCCCCAAGGCCCCGCTTCTGGCAACATGGGCCCTCAACCTCCCCAGAGTACCGCTTCTCCCGGCCCACGCGGTGGCCGCGGCATTGGACGGCCTCCTGGACCTGGCGGACCGGCTACTCCGCAGATCGCCAACCCGATCCCTTTCCCCGGTGCCAGCCAGTCGCCGCAAGTCAGCCATCCTACGCCCGACCACAACCGCATGACCGCCAGGCCACCTGCGACATCGAGCATGGACATTGATCCGGAGCGTCTGCCCGCCCAGCTTAAGAAGACCGGCCCCGACTGGTTCTGCGTCTTCAACGACAATGTTCCTCGCATGCTGGATGTTGACCTTGTCCACACCCTGAACCACGAGAGCGTTGTCTGCTGTGTTCGTTTCAGCCACGACGGCAAGTACGTCGCTACCGGTTCTAACCGATCGGCCCAGATCTACGATGTCCAGACTGGAGAGAAGCTCTGCGTTCTTCAGGACGAGAATGTCGACATCACTGGAGATCTGTATGTGCGGAGTGTCTGCTTCAGCCCCGATGGCAGATACCTTGCCACTGGTGCGGAAGACAAGCTTATTCGCGTAAGTTATTACCTTACTGCCCCCCCTTGAATAATTCCCCTTGTTGATGCTACCGCACCGCTGCTGGACCTTTTTCTCTTTTGCTGAGATATTGTAACTAACCTGTGCACTTCTCTTCTTCCATACAGGTTTGGGATATTCAAACTCGCCAAATCCGCAACACTTTCTCCGGTCACGAGCAGGATATCTACTCGCTTGACTTTGCCCGCGACGGCCGCACCATTGCTTCGGGCAGCGGCGACCGCACTGTTCGCCTCTGGGATATCGAGGCCGGCACCAATACTCTCACCCTTACTATCGAGGATGGTGTTACTACTGTTGCCATCTCTCCCGATACCAAGTACGTCGCCGCCGGCTCTTTGGACAAGAGTGTGCGCGTCTGGGATCTTCACCAGGGCTATCTCCTGGAGCGCCTTGAAGGCCCCGAAGGCCATAAGGACAGTGTTTACTCCGTGGCGTTCTCGCCTTCCGGAAAGGATCTTGTTAGCGGCAGTCTGGACAAGACCATCAAGATGTGGGAACTCAGCACTCCCCGCGGCATCCCTAACCCTGGCCCCAAGGGAGGACGCTGCGTCCGGACCTTTGAAGGCCACAAGGATTTCGTTCTCTCAGTGGCGCTTACTCCTGATGGACATTGGGTGATGTCCGGATCTAAGGATCGTGGAGTCCAGTTCTGGGATCCCCGGACTGGCGCGACCCAGCTGATGCTCCAGGGCCACAAGAACTCGGTCATCTCGGTCGCGCCTAGCCCGACTGGCGGCTACTTTGCCACCGGTTCTGGCGACACCCGCGCCCGTATCTGGTCGTACCGGAACGTTTGAGCAGTGGAGCCTCATTGAAGCGCCCCGCCGAGGCGAGACCGTGCGATGCCTACGTGTGTTTTCCAGTCTACGGACCGGATCTGCCATTGCGACAAACACCACCGATAGAGTGTGTGACCTGGAGAGATTTGGACGGGATGTTTCATGCCCGGTTTCTCATATTTATTCGTATTTCTATCTCTGCTTGTCTTGCTATGTTCTACCGTCGAGTTTATATCCCTTTGCACCATTCCTCTCTCCCCTTTCCCATGGGCGGCTTGCCCGGTTTGTGCTGGCTCTTGTGTCTTTTGTTTTTGCCCTCGCTCCTGGTTCGTGAACACGTGAGCCGGAAGCTGCCAACCTACATCAGAAACCACATCAAGGCATCTTGCTTTTCTTGATTAAGCAAGGCATGAAGCCAGCGGATCGTGTCGTTTTTTGTCTTCGTTTTTCAGTTTCTGCCCCTCTTATGTTTTCTGGGTGAATTGGCTGAGAGTTCCGGGTTCCTGCTTTTTCATTGCCTTGTTCTTTTTGACGGATGGCTGAAGTTACAGGGAGAGAGAACAGTGGAGCGTGATGAGGAAGAAGAAGGAAGGAGAAGAAGTGTAACTATGCAGAAAATCCAAAGTGTGTGGTGGGGATTAAAAGAAACACTGATATCAGTGGGCGGAGGCGTAACGGTTAAGTTAGGTAGTTGTTTTTTCTTTCTTTCTTTCTCGTCCTGTGCTCGTTTGTTTCCTATTTCCATTGGTTTTTCGTTCTATTCTCAACTTTGTATGATTCCGTGCTTCGTTCTTTTTCTATGTACTCACTCTCGTCTTGATATTCTGTTGTTTTGAAAACCTGATGATCTTTTCTCAAAGTGATATGTTTGGTGTGTGTGTATGTATGGTATGGACTCTGAGGGGCTATTTGATTATCACTGGTCTCTGTGAATGTCTCTCTGTCTCTCCGATAATCATATATAACCTCTTCTAACACGCTGTCACTATCACATACGACCATACCTTGTGGAAAACTCGGGGTCCCGTCCGCTCCCCCATAGATAAGCCACAAAGGGCCAGACTAGTACTCAGGTGGGTGACCACTGGGGAATCCCTGGTGTTGTATGTTTTTTTTATATAGACCGCTTTTTGCTCCTAGGAAGCCCGCTTACCGCTATATAACTGCCTCGACTACGACGGTCTTACACATACGACCATACCCTACGGAAAACTCGGGGTCCCGTCCGCTCCCCCATAGATAAGCCGTAGAGGGCCGAACCAGTACTCAGGTGGGTGACCACTGGGGAATCCTCGGTGTTGTATGTTCTCTTTTTGTTTGTGGTGGTGATACTTTGGCACTTGTAAGTCTGCAAGTCCGAAGTCTTTAGACGTCTACGGCGGAAAAGGCGAGCGAAAAGAAAGAAGCAGGCGGGCTACCTGTTTCTAACTGATAGCTTGCTTTGGGGGTTCTTTTTGGGTTTGGCCTGACGCCCTTGAGTCTAAGTGTTTTTTTCGTGGGCAAGGGCTCGCGAGGGAACGCGAAGTTACCTTACCCATACGTGAGAGGGAGATTAGATAGCGTGACTTTGCAAGATTTAAACGGAAGCGAAATCCGGGTCAGAAGGGGGGAAGAAGGTGGAATGGGACGATGTCATCGGGGGAGAATACACAGTGTGCCGATATATGGCATTCATATATGCACGAAGAGGGAGGTGAACTAGAAGAGAAAAAGAAAGGGGATCAGGGCAAACTCTTGTCAGAGAGCCATTGCATTGTGTTAGTTGAACGTGTTGTGCTTAGGGGAAAGCCGAGCCGGGTGGAGCATCCCACCATCGCGAGCTTCGGGAATTTACATAATTTGCCTCGAATCCGGGCGAGGAAACAGAACGGACCAAAAAAAGGGGGGGTTATCGCGTAAACGACGGACAGCGAGAACGGACATAGAAGAGCCGGCGACGGAAATAAGTGCTGTCAAGGCACAAGCTACAGATGGTGCGTTCGATACTTCGGTTCCATTGACGAGATCCTGGATGCCCTACGTATGGGTCCATGGCTCCATCATCTCTATGAATGCTTATTTATGTACAGTATATACAACATGTGATGACTACACCCTCCGAGTACGAGCACTGCCCTCTAACACGGATAGCATCGTTCTCGAAGAAGTCCCCCCTCTAAGAAGCTTCATGGGCTTTCCCAATCGGAACGAAAACACCAGAGCCAATGAGACCCCTTGAGCGTGGCATGTTCGGGAGCCATTTTAGAAGTGACCGCATGGCTGGAAATTGGGGGTAGATTTCTTTTTCTTCTTCTTCGTTCCATTTTCCTGCACAAGCCCAAAAACCCGCCAAAAGGTCGGCCCTCGCATTTCGCATTTCGGCTTAAATCCGAACCTCGCACTGTACGCACCTGCAACTGTACCCCTGAAAAAGGTACCCGTCCCTTCGGCATGGCTCTCCGCATACTCGCTTGTACACGGTGACCCAAGCCATGCCAGTGCCACGGGCAGATCGGCACAGTGCGCCACACCGTCCGATTGCACCAGAAGAAATTCCAACCCGTTCTCGTTTTCGTACACGTATTTGGCAGCGAGGTTTTCTGATTCTTCTGCGTGTGCTGTGCTGCGTTTTCTTGCGAAAACCTGGGCTGTTACTGGCACAATTGTGGATCGGGTCAGGCAATTGGATGGGAACTTTACTGATTGATAAGGAATACTGTATGGGTGAGCCTCTCTTTCCCCCCTTCAACTCTCTTCTTCTGACTTCGTAACTACGACGCTGCATCTTTTTTTACCAGGGTCCCTTTTCCTTCTTTGCAATGATCCGGTGCTCGCGTCTGCTCTTGATTCCGTGTTTCTTCAAATAGCTTCTGTTCCCTCTCTGGGGAAGATATTTGCCTCTTGAGTTTCTTTCTTTTTTTCCTACTCTTTTTTTCTTTCCTGTTTCTTCCTTAGCGAACACGCAAGGACCATCAGCGTCTTAGTGGCCTTTCAGAAATTGAGAGTTCCCCTTCTTACACGCATATATTCTCTATGGTCATACACAGTCCCTCTGTCTATGACACGCTCAATTGAACGGGACCCCCTGCCAGATCTCCACTAAGTAAGTCAGTCCATTTTAATATTTGAGTGAACCGATCAATTTTGTTTTTTTCCTCCTATCTGTCGCGTTATTCGCCTCTGGCCCTCCTTTATCTATCCCCTTCCTGCTTAAGTTTTTTCTTTTCTTCTCTCCATATAATTTCTAACCTTCTTTTTCCGCAGGTTGCACGAACTTACTCTTCCCTCATTCTTTCTCTAGCCAATTGCTCCATCCACTCCTTAACATTCGTCTTTCACTCGATCCGCAACCATGGATATCGTGTTGGAGGTCGTCGACGCCTATCTGGGCGACTACGTCTACGCGTGGGCGTTGCCAGCTCCCAATGCCGTTTTGGGGTCCAACCTGACTGTGCAGCCCTCATGGCAGTACAAGCCGGCAACTTCATATCTCTATATCGAGCCTTCGCAGGCCGCATACGAGAGCTCGTGGGCGAGAGACCACATCCTCAGACAGTTCATCTCGCTGACGATGATAACATGGTACGCGCTTTTCCGACTGACAAACACAACCCCCCCATCTTCGGATGTCTTAGGTGCTGTTGGGGAGGGTGGTTGAACTGCCAATCTCTGTGTAACTGGAGCTCATGGGCTAATCTTTCCCGTGCCCACAATGGCGCACATTCTCCCAGCTTAGGATTTTCGGTCTGATAACCTACTACATCTTCGCCACCTTGTCGTACGTCTTCATCTTCGACAAGCGCACCCTCAACCACCCCAAGTTTCTCAAGAACCAGATCTCCTTGGAGATTGCCCAGACCAACCAGGCTCTTCCGATCATGGCCCTGCTCACTGCCCCCGTCTTCCTTGCCGAGGTTCGCGGATACGGCAAGCTGTACGATACCTTCGACGAGGCCCCCTTTGAGTGGTACAACTGGGCTCAGTTCCCGTTCTTCTTGCTCTTCACCGACTTCTGGATCTACTGGATTCACCGCGGCCTTCACCACCCTCGCGTCTACAAGTACTTGCACAAGCCTCACCACAAGTGGATCATGCCTACGCCCTACGCCAGCCATGCTTTCCACCCCTTTGACGGCTATTTCCAGTCTCTGCCCTACCACATCTTCCCCTTCATCTTCCCGCTGCAGAAGGCGGCCTCAGTGGCTCTGTTCGTCTTCGTCAACTTCTGGACCATCATGATTCACGACGGCGAGTACCTCACCAACAACCCCGTGGTCAACGGTGCTGCGTGCCACTCGCTGCACCACTCCAAGTTCGAGGTCAACTACGGCCAGTTCACCACTCTTGTCGACCGCATTGGCGGCACCTACCGTGCTCCTGAGGCCTACATGTTCGAGAAGGAGGTCAAGATGTCGCAGAAGACCTGGACCAAAGAGGCTCAGGAGGTTGACTCGACCATTGTGGAAGTCGAGGGCGTTGACGACCGCAGTTATGACCCGCTCGAGAACAAGAAGACCAAATAGACGTTCTCTTTCAAACCAGCCGTCGTGGCTCGTTGATCCAATTTTTGGATACACAATTCTTTGGCCGTATTCCTGCATTGAATATGGCTCCTTTCATTTTACCGACCACCTCCACTCTACCCCCTATCTCTCATTTGCGGCAGAACTCGTTTGTATGAACTTTATATATTAATCAATGGGTTGTATATAGACATGTTTTTTTGGTGACCCCCCAAAGAAGAAAAAAGGATGGCGGTTGCTCATTTTTGAAGAAGTTGCAGACAGTGGATGGCTGCGATAATGTCCTGGCGTTAGATTTTTTTTCTTTTTTATTTTCATTTTGCTCCCGGGAGGGACTGGCATACCTTGCATGTACATTTTGCGGACACTCAACTAAATACATATATAATACATATACTCTCTATGAATGCAATTTGTTCTGCTACGGTGATGGCCATGAAGCGTAACAGTCGCTGGCTACAGGATGATCTTAGGGAAAAGGAGACCTGGCGACCGGAAACTCGGGTGAAACTTTGTGCGCATATATACTGAAGTGGCATTAACTGAGAACATTCATCGCACTTGAACAAGGAAGGAAAAAGCTAGGACAGAGATTGCACAAAGGAAAACAGGAAGACAGATGACTTCAGCTCGGAAGTGCACGTTGCATGCGTACACGCAAAACCAGATTACAGGAAAAAGAGCAGAAACGACGCAATGAAAAAAAAAAGGCTGGAAAACGAAATGAAGGAGTAGGAGAGACACGAGAGGCTCTTCGATAAGAAAGAGTGATAGGAAAAAGATAATAGGTAGAGAAAGATGAGACTGGAAATAGAGGAACCGTAACCGCAGTCCCCTTCCGGTTACCAAACTGATATGACCGCGCAATAGACAAAGGAAAACGTGATACCAGGGAAAAACTCCAGCAACCCACCAAGCCCTGGTCGTATGATACCACGGAATTAAAGAGATGAAAGTGAGGGTATGTGTTCAGGGGAATGACCGAGGGGGAGCGTGCTCGGGTTTGAAAGAGGATTCGTGATTATAGAGGGGAGTGTCTCAACGAGGGACCTCCGAGAATATGACAGGAGTATGCCGAAAGGGAAAAGGAAAAGAGGAAGGATAGGTATCCAAAGCTGCCGCCCCGACCACCGGCGACCGCCGCCGTGGCGCTTACGAGAAGCTCACGAACTTCGGATCGCGCGGCCGGCCATCCGGGCCGATGCCGTTCGCCTTGAAGCGGTTCTCCATGTACACCCTGCGGGCCTCATCGAACGGCAACCGGCGCTTCTTCATGATCTTGAGGATCTCGGCCTTGGCCTGGGCGTCGAGCCCGGCGCGGCCGTCGCCGTCCTCGATGTTCGCGCTCAGGTCGAACGTGGCGCTGCTGAGCCCGGCCTCGGCGTCGCCGAGGAACGTGGTCGGCAGCCGCGAGTAGAAGTAGTCGCGGCCCGGCAGCGTGAGGTCCGCGAGCTTCGGCTGCCAGGAGGCGCGCGTGAAGTACAGCGCGGTTGCGAGCACCACGAAGAACACGAACACGGAGAATGCGAAGAACATCGTGTGTGTGTCGTGCGTGCGTGCGTGCGTGCGTGTGTGTGGGCGGGGTGTGGGTGGGAAACGACGGGTTGTTGCACCGGAGGTTCGTTCTTTGGTAGGGGTTTCGCTGTTCGTTTCGGGGCTTCAATAGGCCGGCTCGTCCGGGGTGGGTTGCGAAGTGCTGGCCCGACGCGAACGTCCGTGCTGACGTGATCTAACAGAAGAAGAAGAAGAAGAAGATAAAATGCGATAGGAACAGAACTGCTCTTCTCGCTCGCTATTCAGAAGCTATATGCCACAACAGGAAGAAATCAGGGATGGATGGCGGGGAGGAATAGGATTTAAAATGCCCCCAAAAAATGAGATGCTGCGACAAGAGATCTCTCGCTCCCGTTTGCTGGGCTGATCCTCATGCTTCGACACCTCAGCCCGCTTGGCAAAGGGAATGCTGCATTACGTACGCTACAAGGATCTGTACGAGCAAACTCCGTTTGACTGCACCCGGCCAATCACCTGCAGCAGGCCCATGAATTAGGGTCTGTTAGGGTCTATCTCGTGACCTGCTCGGTGGGCTGATGGGCAGACCGTCAGGTGCTGGCTGGCGTAACGCCACACATTATGGCGGCCAAGCCCCAATGGGTCAGGAAATGCTAACAGGGCAAAGCCAGCCCACACAAAAAAATCCCACAATCAATGGGGGGGAATTTTTACATGGTGGTGTGTGTGCAGTAGCAAAAGTTGTTCCGGCCCAGTATCAAGTATCAAGTCTCACCACTTGACCACATCCTATCGACGATTTTCTCCGTACCCCTCAACCCCTTCGTTTTATTTTATCTTATAAACTCACACAACAGTCACAATGTCGTCAAGCAACGTGTCGGCCGATGTTATCTGGGAGGTTGTCCGTAAGTAGTTGCCCAAATCCAACCCTGCGCAAGCTCACGACCGTCGAGATATCACCAAAAAATCCCTTTGTCGGATCACGGTGGTTGTGACCGCGCGAGATCTGTCGAAACCGCGGACACCGGACGAAGCCGAGATTTTTTTTTCTTCCTCCGGATTAAATCGGCGTGCTGACTGAACCTCTGGCTCCTTTTCTTCCTCTCGCCAATCTAGGCCCCCGCAACACCTTCCTCGTGAAGCGCAAGGCCTCCGGCGGCGTCCAGTTCTCCAGCGACCCCCTCAACCTGACCAACGTGCACTCCCGCAAGGTGAGAGATTCCGCCCGAGATTCCCGGCCCGGGCATATTCCGCATGGCCCGGTGTTTGTGTGGAAACCAGAGGAGACAAGAGCGAGGCCCTGACAGAGAAATGCTAACTGTGGCTGCTCGTTCCACTCATTCAGTACGCCGGCTTCGTCAACGACAAGGCCGTCGGTGTCACCGCCGCTGAGAAGGGAGGTGTCGTCGTCACCTCCAAGAAGGCCTCGGCTGCCTCGAAACCCGCGTCGTCGACCACCGCCGTGACCTTCAACGCCCAGAAGACCAACCGCAAGTATGTCATCTTCCTTGGACTGCATCAAGTACTCCCGCCAACGCAGTGACACACACACGCGCTCTATCTCTCAGCGTGTCGTGCTGGATCTTGCAAACGAACTCCTCCCCCCCCCTAGCTGTCCATTGCCAGCGCACACACATCGCATGCTTGACCGGAGACACTGACTGGAACCCGTTCTTCTCTACCAACAGCACCTACAAGGCCGTTGCCAGCTTGACCGCCAAGTTCGGCTACCGCGCCGACCTCCGCGAGGCCGCTGTCCAGCGTGCCTCCGCCATCCGCCACTCGCAGCTGCCCACCAAGCCCACGCCCGAGGCCAAGCCCCGTGGCGCCAAGGCCAAGAAGGCCGACGAGTAAATGCGATAGACCACCCATTTTTATGCGAAAAGAAATGTGTAACCTCATCGTTTGATGATGGGGAAAGCGATATTGATGGGCTAGCGAAACAAGTTGTCTGTTAGACACGTGTTTGGCGGCCCCCCCCCTATTTTTTCCTTTTGTTTTTCCCTCTATCTTTTTGTTGTCGATCTGAGGCAGGCTCAGAGCGAAGCCAAACCTCCGTGACAAATAAAATTATTAGACGTGAGGGGTGGTGTTTTTTGTACCCTGCTTCATCTGATGGGACCGGATAGGTGCTGGATGGGAAGGAGATAACGGAGTTCATGGCTTGACCGTTAGGGTGTCGTCTGTATTAGGATGGACGATCCCAACAGAGTCAACATCACGGACCCATGCATGGCATTTTAAGGAATCCAAAAAAACGAAACCATTCATACCCTCTTTTTCTCTTTTGGCAGTGGCGAATATGATAAGGCGATACGTGATATGCCTTGTGAACAGAGGGTATCTACGTCCATGTGAGAAAACGTGACTGATAGGGGAGGGACTCACAGGCAAAAAGTGTGACTCTGTTGCTCTTGGCTTACACGTGAGAATCTTCCGCATTCTCGCGGCTCCTGCTCGGAGGCCTATGTACCTAAGCGGAGAGATAGGGATCGAAGAGAGAATCCCAAAGGGCCCAGCGGCTAAGCGCCAAAGTGGAAACTCTTTTGGCCCACTGAGCAACCAAATGGCAGGGAAGCAAGAAAATGAGGCTCTCTCGGAATAGCTCGGAGGACATGCAGACATGAAAAGGCTCGTCGGTTACGGGAACAGGTCCAGATCGGAGGAGACGTTGGGGTTTAAAGTGGAGCGGGACGAGAATGGGTGTGAAGTTTTGGCGGTTTACCGAGCCGAGGCGCGTGCGCGCGGATGGAAGTGTGTATGTATGTGTGTGTGTGTGTGTGCTTGTAGGTACACAATGGATCGACCACCGATCTGGGACGGCTATCACGGGCGTAGACTTGCGCTGGGACTGACTTCACGTGCTTGGGCTTGTGTGACTGTAGGAGGGACTACGAGGGTGGAAGATGTGTTTGAAAGAAGGCAAATATAAAAAGGCAGAAGCAACAGGCGAGAGTAGTGATTGCCAGGCCATACCTGCTTCGGAAGCAAACAGACGACACTTGGGACAACACACCACCGCCCGGACACCCGAAATTCCATCCCGGGGCAGCTTCGGCCCAAGCGAGAAATTTTCGTGGGGTCTTCGACACTTTGCGCGCGCACGCCAACTCTTATCCCGCACCAAAGAATGAAAGGAACGCCACCCGACCAGGGTGAGGGTCGTCCAAGGGGATTTGTCCGGGGAAACCCGAGGTGAAAAGGCATCATCTTCACCGTGTTATCGTTTGCAAGTTGAAGGTGTGCTTGGGACGATACGAAAGAAAGCCGGGCAGTGGGCTTGGAACGGGGTCTCGCGGACGGCGGTATTCGGACACAGTTCGTGGGCATGGAGGGGTCCGCCCTGGATTGACCTGTATGTGTACACATTCATTTATGTCGGTTCTGGAAAACCAAAAAAAGAAAAAAAAAAAAAAAGTAATCAAGTCAGTAATTCATGTGCTTCAGACAACCACGGAACTTCCGGTTGAGCGTGCGCGCTTGAACGGGACTGGCTGGACAAAAGCTAACGTGATGCGCCACACCCTTCCAACCCGGATATCGAGGCTGGTGCTGTGGAGAGTGTCACGGAACATTCTGATACTTGCTGGGAACGAGCTGGGACAGCCGATGGGGAAGCCGGAAGCTACGACTTCAACACTGTTGCTTGCCGGGGGTCTAACCCGTGGTGTACGAACACTCAGCGTTCTCACCAAGTCCCAACGACCCAACACCTGCAGGATTCCGCCCTGCTTCACTTACCCGGCAGACCAGTCCGGACCTTGGGCTAGTCCGAGGCGTGCGTGCGTGCTTGTGGTTTTTCATGTGCATTTTTCTTTTTCGTTCTGTGCAGCATGTGGTGGGGTTCATCTGGCGGCGGATAATTGCCCCTCACTCGCGTTCCTTTTCGCAGCAGCCCCCATACAAACAGTACTTCCCCAATGCGACAACCCGGTCCACATCCGTGTGTCCAGGTCCGGGTTTCATTGGCGTGGTTGTTGTGCACGAAGCCTGCTACTCAATGCTGCTGGAAGAGAGACATACTGTACATAATATGTCGAGCGCTTTGAATTTGTTGACTCCTCCCCCATTCCGGAAGGCAAGGCCATTCCCCAGGTCCCTCCTTCCCAACTCCATTTTGCCCCGCGTCATCCCACCTTGCGACTACAGAACTGACTAACTCGAGTGTTTCGGAGCACCTAATATTACACACCTATCATATCCTGGCTTTTCTCCATTATAACCCTCTTGTCCTTCCCGTCCCTTGCCTTTCTTCTTGGTTCCCTTTCCTATTCTTCTTTTCACTCCTCTTGTTTCTTGTTCCGTTCTTCTCTCCATATTCTAACTTCTGCCTCCCTCATCACCTGCAACTTCAAGCTCCGTTTACCATCATCCTTCCTTCTTCCCTCTTTTAACTCACTCTCCGGTTAAACACAATCAAAATGGTCAAGGCCGGTAAGTGCTTGATTTCTCATCTTTAAAAGAGTGACAGCAGAAAGCTTCCATAGCTTTCTACCGAGCTTCATTCTATGCTCTCTGCCGCTGCAGCTTGACTGATATGGCTCTCTTTCCCTTCTGATAGTTGTTGCTGGTGCTGCTGGTGGCATTGGACAGGTATGAAGCTTCCAATCTTATGTGCTCGGCTATGTCTCTACAGACCAACAACTAACGCGGCTGCTTCTTCTTTCCTTCCCGCTTAAAATAGCCTCTGTCCCTGCTTCTGAAGCTCTCTCCCTATGTTGATGAGCTCAGCCTGTACGATGTTGTCAACACCCCCGGTGTCGCCACCGATCTGTCGCACATTTCGTCGAAAGCTACCGTGACTGGCTACCTTCCCCCTAACGAGGGTGTCAAGGCTGCCTTCAAGGACGCCGACATCATTGTCATCCCCGCTGGAATTCCCCGTGAGCTCTCCCCTTGCTGGAATAAATAAACTCCTGCTGGTTTCTTGCAGCGGGCCTCTTGTCTTACTAACACCTTTCTGGCCTCCTTAACACAGGCAAGCCCGGTATGACCCGTGACGACCTGTTCAATATCAATGCCGGTATCGTCAAGGGACTTATTGAGGCTGCTGCTGAGGTTGCTCCCAACGCCTTCATCCTCGTCATTTCCAACCCCGTCAACTCGACCGTCCCCATCTCCGCCGAGGTCCTCAAGGCCAAGGGTGTCTTCAACCCCCAGCGCCTCTTCGGTGTCACCACCCTCGACATTGTCCGTGCCGAGACCTTCGTTAGCGAGATCACCGGCAAGCCGGTGTCGGAGCTGACCGTCCCCGTTGTCGGTGGCCACTCGGGCGAGACCATTGTGCCCCTCTTCAGCAAGGTGACCCCCGCCGTCACCATCCCCGACGACAAGTACGCCGCTCTGGTCAACCGTGTCCAGTTCGGTGGTGACGAGGTCGTCAAGGCCAAGGACGGCGCTGGCTCGGCCACCCTCTCCATGGCCTTTGCCGGTTTCCGGTAAGCAGATGCGAACATATTTTTTTTTGTCGAGACTTGTTCTTTTTTTTCCTTCTTTTTTTTTCTTTTTTTTTCTTTTTTTTTTTACTCCTCTTCCCTCTCCAAAGCTCTTTTTTTAAGGGTGTACCTGTTTTCTAACGTGGGTTTCTCTGTCTCTAGCTTTGCTGAGAAGGTTCTGCGCGCTGCCAAGGGCGAGAAGGGCCTCGTTGAGCCCAGCTTTGTCTACCTCCCCGGTGTCCCCGGCGGAGCTGAGATTGCTGCGAAGACCGGTGTCGACTTCTTCTCGGTCCCCATCGAGCTTGGTGTAAGTGGACATGACGACAAGCCGCCTCTAACTCCCGTATTTCAGTTACTGACATGTCTCTTTCCGCGTAACAGGTCAACGGTGCCGAGAAGGCTATTGATGCTATTGGCGATGTTACCGCCAAGGAGAAGGTGCTGCTTGAGGCTGCCATCGCGGGTCTGAAGGGTAACGTTGAGAAGGGCATTGCCTTCGCCAACAAGCCTGCCGAGCAAAAGTGAATAACTCCCCAAACCCCTAAGTAATTGAAACAATCATTCCGCCTTGAACCCGGTTCAGGCTAAGATCGGCGCGTGTGCGTCCCATAGAGTGTTTTGTCTCTCTCGTTTTGCTCCCGTAGGGACGGAAACCCCACCAGAAGAACCATTGAAGGACTGGTCTGGGGGTAAAGCTTTGGAAGTGCGGCTGTTTAGCTACTCTCTTTGAATTCGGGGGGGGTTTTTTTTTATACGCGGGATCTAAGTTGAACCGGGTCTCTGATTAGCTGGCTTGCGAGTGACTGTACGCCTTTCTGCTTGTGTTGTGGATGGTAACTGATCAATTATCTCTCTTTCTCACTCATCATAGGCTGTAAGTTTGCAGCGTTTTTTCACCAGTTGCTTTTTCTTTCCGGACCGACGACCTTTCATTCCCGGCTGAGAAACGGACACACCAACGTGACTGCATCGGAAGTTTTGGGCGGACGATCTGAGTGAACGAGAAAACGGAACGACGCGGAGGGAGCAAGGGTTGGTTTGTGGGAAGTTCATACATACACTCAATACCCCCCAAAACAAAATCGAGCCGACGGAGGGGGATCTTCTTAGGGTTGCACATATCTCAATTGCATATTTTCCATCTTTCATTCTCTCTTAGCGACAGAACTGAGCTGTGGACTTTGGAGTGGCGAGGCACGGCAAGGTGTGGACATACGGGACATTTTACTTCCAGCATACAGAGGATTTAACGGTTACATAGATATGAAAGATTCATGAATGAAGAGACGAAAAAAGATAATTGAGATTGCGCCGCGCAGGGGGAAAAATGAAGAAAAAAAAAGTACACGAAAGTTTAGGAAAAAGAAATGGTTGACCGTTTTATAAAGTGAAAATGCAAAGCTGGGAAAACACCGCCGAACGGCTTGCAATCACATGCATTCGCTCTAATGTCTTGCTTCCCCCGCAGCAAACGGGGGAGGTGCTCATGATACAACAGACTCTCTCGCCACCCGACCGCAGTCTCCCCCCGGCTGTTCATGACTTGGCCGGCACCGTCTTGATCTGGAAGACTACGCTGGGTAACTCGCTGGTGTCGGCGGACACGGTGGCGGTGATGCCCATTGCGGCGAGGGCGCCGCGGACGATGCCGCAGGGGAACCAGAGGAACTAGGAGGGGTTAGCACGGGGGACGTAATAGGGGCCGGGAAAGAGGCCGGGTGGCCAGGAGGAGAGGAGGAGGAGGAGGAGGAGGAGGAAGCGAGAGTGGGGGAGAGGGGGACTCACGGGTTGTGCGCGCACCACAGCCTGGCCGCCCGCCTCGGTGCTCATCCGCGCGAGTGGCCGGAACGAGTTATCTGTTAGCACGTAGACGCCCTACAAACACAGCAAAACACCCAAGTTAGAAACAGCACTCATATACACTCCCACCGCACAACAAACAGCGCACACATACCCGGTGATTCGTCTTCAAGTTATCCACCTGCTTCCGAAACACCAGCAGCCACAGGTCC
This sequence comes from Knoxdaviesia capensis, assembly GCA_001510575.1. Lineage (NCBI taxonomy): Eukaryota > Fungi > Ascomycota > Sordariomycetes > Microascales > Gondwanamycetaceae > Knoxdaviesia > Knoxdaviesia capensis. Next base: position 981,868 of record LNGK01000002.1, on the reverse strand, counting down.
TTGCACAGGAACTTGATGGCGTCCAGCGTCTCGTTGAACCGCGGCCGGTCCTTCGAGAACCGCTCCACGAGCCCCTGGCCGACGCGGTACCCCAGCGACTCCAGCCGGTAGAACACCGCGTCGCGCTCCTCCTCCTCGTCCAGCCTGCGTGCGCCGGCCGCCGCATCGCCTATCGCCGCGACGCCGTCTGTGGTGCTGGCGGCGCCGCCGTCGGCGTCGGCGTCGTCGGCGCGCGAGCTGGCCGGCTCCAGCGCGTTGGTCACCCGGAACGCCAGCGGCACGAGCTCGATCAGCAGGAAGTCGAGGCACGACGCGCTGAGGAAGCTGGCGGTGGGGTCGGAGGCGTTGTACGGCGGCATTGCGCTTTCGAAGGACATGGTCTAGGCCGCGGGGTGGAGAGATGCGGTGGAGGGGGGAAAAGGAAGAGGGCCTCGCGCGGGGGGTGGGGGGTGAGGCCACGGTTTGGAGGGAGGAGGAGACGAGAGGAGGGCGGGGAGGGCGGATGTGTTGCCCCGTTTACTCTGGTGTCCCGGGAGCTTTTCGAAGGTTTCGTGTGGTTCGGCTGTGGGTGGGTATACAGAGGGATGTGTCGAGAAAGATTCACGCCCCGGGAGATCGATCGGCGCAGCACGGAGGTTTCTCGTTCTTCGGACGGAGATCCCCAGAGAACGCTGCAGCGGGAAGCTATGATCGACCTGTATGCAGGTACAAGTACGTCTCAAAGCTCGTCAAGTGCACAAAATAGCTTCCGACACCCGTAGAATGGAATGCTGTCCAGCTGGTCGCACGTTTGTATAGGCGGAGTCGAGGAAATCAGGACGACGATTCTCGCTTGCGGGGGAACAGGGACACACGGGAATTCGCGAGGACGAAGGTCGGCGGTATTCGAGTCGGAGTCTGGAGCTACTGCAACGAAGAGAAGATTTGAAAAGGTGGAATGCGATCACGAGGATGAGTTGAAAGAACTTGTGCCGGTGTTGTCGATAGGTGGTTCGCGGTTCATAGTGGGACAGATCCTGGGCTAAGTGCAGGTACACTGTCACGTGACCACAACTACATGCCCGTCTGCCAGTTGTCTAGTTACCTGGAAACGAAGCCAATGCTCAACCGGCTGCGAAATAACGTTCTTGTTTCTGGATTTACACACGTTTACGATGCAATACAATCTCACGATGAATTGAGAAAAGTGAAAAAAAGCCTGCTTTGAAAAGAAGGACCCTGTGTACAACTACGTAGAAGGCTATTCTCATGCCATACACAAAAAAGAGCAAGAAGCAAGTAATCCCATCGCTAAACCCGTCTTAACCCAGAACGCCGGAATTTCCCCATCACCAAGCTTAAAAGGACAGCAAAAGAGAAAGGAGAGAGCAAAGTGGTTCTCCCGCGCAAAAAAGAAAATGCCAGAGCAGGAAACCGAAAACAGAGTGGGAGGGAAAATGTACATAATTCATAGTCTGAAGACAGACTCTCGAATCCCAAGCCTCAACGGGCATTGGAGAACAAGAACCGACTCAAGAGCTAGAGAGACTAGAGAAGGAGCTATGACAAGACGGTAAAGAAAAAAAAAGAAACAATCGAGCAAACTCCTGGCTCCTGTATGTGCAAGTACCACCCAGTAGGAATGACGCCGAAATAAAGGACGCGAGAGGAGAGAGAGAGAGAGGGTGGGAATGAGCGAGGGAAGAGGTAGCGGAGGCGGATAGTGACGATTGTGGATGGGAGGGACTGGAGATGAGCGCCGTGATGTGCCTCACGTTCGTTCCGAAAGTCACGGAGTGAGGGCGGCGAGGATGAGCAAGGGGCGAGGAACAAAACACAAGACTAGGTAGCTAACTAGCCAGCCTTATGTCCAAGACAGGCGGGGAGAGGGGCAGACCTATACTCTGTAGCAACCAAAGACGGTTAGTAATAGAACGGGTTGACAATGCTATCGATATCAAGTGAGTTTGCCGACCCGTTGCCTCCACCAGAGCCGGAGCCCGGGGACATGCCGTTGCCATCCGCCGTGCTGAACGGGGTGGCAGAGACGTTGTTGCTGCTGCTGCTGCCGCTGTTGTTATTGGTGCTTCCATATCCGTTACCGATGTTCGCAATGGGCGGAGAGGCACTGGACTGGAATCCATTGAACGACAGTTGCTGTCGCTTGGCGGGCCGAGCGGGCTCTTCATCTTCATCGTCCGAGAGCGTGAGATCGATGACCACGGCCGTGCGCTTGACGCCAGTGCCAACAGCCCCGGAGGAGGCGGCCACACCCGGTGTCTGCCGAATCGAGGCGGGAGTTCCGTGCTGGTTTCGGTTGGGGGTGGTCCGGGTATCGGTCAGAGCCACCACATCGTCGTCATCGTCATCGAAGCCCGACGTGGCCTCACGCTCAAACTTGACCTTGGACTCCGCTTGCTCACCGGCGTGCCAGGTTGCGTCAGGTTCGATCGTGACCTGGTCCACCGATGTGCCGGTATTCGCAAGAATCTCCTTGACGTAGCTAATAGAGTAAACGAGCACGAGTTAGTTACCGAACTGATATGTACGTGGCGAAGGGGCCCCGATTGAAGAAACGGGAGAAAACTGCCAACATACTCATCAACGGCGAGCTGGTCAAACGGGGCTGACTTGTTGCAGATCGGGCACAGCCAGAGAGGGCCTTGCTGCTGCAGCTGCAGATACGACGTCGCATCGAAGCACTGCACATGGGTGCAGTTCAGACCTCGGCACGGGGTCTCTAGGCGCATGTATGAGAGGGGGCACTTGAGAGACAGAACTTGCGAGGTCGTTTCTATGTCTGCATCACCGGCTTGTCTCGTGACTGTGTCGGAGGGGGGGAAAAAGAGCAAGGGAGAACACGTTAGCTATGCAGTCAATAGGTGAGAGATGTGACCTCTAACAGTCACCAGTGTAACTTACGGTCTCGGATGACAGAGGTCTTCAGGATTCTCTGGCCAGACTTGATTCGCTCAATCAGATCAGCCACCGGAGTAGTCTTGCATAGATAGACGACAAAGTAGAACTTCTTGAGAGTAAGAGCATAGACGAGGGTAATGCTGTTGGAGTATTGCGAGCGCAGGCGGAGAAAGCTGGTAATATCGACCGGGCGGGTCGAGCCAGGCTTGCCCTTCAAGCCCCGCAGATTCGCCTTCACATCGTCGCCGTTGACTTGAAGCTCCGATTGGTGCGGGAAGGCAACGTCTTGGACACCGTCGGCCTCTTGCGAGCAAAAGGCGAGCACTCGGTAGGTCGAGTCGTTGATACTCTTCTGGAGCTCGGGATAATCGTTGACCTTGAGATTGACGGTTACGTTGCTACGGTTTTGCGACATGACTGGGAAGAAGGGCCGACAGGGCATTAGCATTGAGACGAGGCACACAACGGCGCGGGAGATGGCCAAAGGACCAGAACAACTTACTCTCACAAGTCTTGACATCGCCGATTTGGGTTCGGAGCTCGTAGAACGGGCTCTTCTTGAACCGGAGAGCTGCAAGAGAGAAAGCACGCGACTTCTTGTTAATTCTCGACTTTTTGGGCATGGTGGTGGTTTCTGGGTGAGGTGTTGAATGGAGGAAAATCATACTCGGCTGGGAGCGGTGATGGGCCTGCGAGTAAACATTATCGCGGCCAGTCATGGCGGGGTTGTTGAAGCCATGAGGAAATGGTAGCATGCGCGTCGTGGCACCTGCCGACATTAGCGGTGGCTGAGGCTTTGCAGCAGACGTGACAGTGTGTTGTTTTGGAGGGAGGCCAACATAGGCAAATATCTCCCTCTCCAGCTCGTAGAACACAGCCATGTTGTGGTCGGCCAGCAGCTCGCGGATCACTATGGGGCAAGTAGTAAACACCAATGGCTTCGTCAGCACAAGCACAACCAACGAGATGAAGATAGCTCTGATAGCTTCGCCGAATGTCACCGGCCCGGCCATCTGGGGATATACATACGCTGCACGATTCGTCTCTGCAGGTCTGCCTTAACGCCCGTCTTGCTGAGGCCGTACGACTGGCAAAGTGCACTCAGGTGGCGGACCAACAGGTTGTTCTGGGCCAGCTTGATGAGGCCGGCAGCATCGTCGCTGAATTGCGTCGACATGGTGATTTATGGCTACCACTTATGGAATGACGCGTGCGTGGACGCGCACGGTCGCCTCAAAACCCGAGACCTTCAAGAGGCCGGCAATAGGACGTGACCCGGATTGGAATCGACTTGGGACGGATGTTTCGGGTGGCGTACCCGGGGGTGGGAGGGCGGCGGCTGTAGACAGCTGGCTCAATCGTGTTTGAAGGATCGTGGTGTATTCGTAGGCAATCTCTAATGGTGAATGATAGATGGAAGTATCGCGAGGCATGCACCCGCAGAAATCGCAGATCGTTATGGTGCAGGCAATAAATGGTGTGCAGATTTTTGAAATATGGGAGAGATTGTCGTGGTTAGGGTTGTAGTTCCGAAGGGAAGAAGATCAAGAGGGCCGTTGTTGGGATGAAAGAGAAGAAAAAGAGAATAGGGGACTTAGACGAAGAGAAAAATAGAAAAGGGTTGTGTCGTGAGGGAAAACAGCATATGGGAGGAGAAGAAAAAAAGATACGATGTGAATAATCTAGTTGATTGATTATCACCAGCTTAACATAAGGCTCCCTCAAAAAAAGCTAGGAAGGAGCCAACGCAGGCTAAAGAAAAAAAATCAAGGCTCTTTCCAAGGGAGCAACAAGGCGGTGATTGGTGGCAGAAAATGCAGGCTGTCCTATTTGGTGGGGGATTTCCTTATAGTGAGTGAAAGAACCTTCCATGCCCTATGAAGGCTGTCATTAGTGACCAAGAATAAGGGTCTTGGTTGGAGCTGCCCCTAAGAGAAGGGAACATTGAATTTGTTTAATAAAAAAAAATAGAAAAATAAGAGAAGAGAGAGAGTCACCCACTACTATCGATAAGCCGTAAAGCAAAAATTCTTTGTCGCATACCCTCCTTCTCTGTCAGCCACTGGCACTTCATCTTGGAAACTTCACTTGCTATACCGAAGCACCGGACTCTCTCCTCTCTCCTAGCTACTCTTATCCTTCCCTCAAGTTCTGTCTTGACCTCACCAGCCCACCCACCCATCACCACTCTATTCTTCCGAGCCTAGCCCGACATCTCCCACACCTCCACAGACCAATTCAGCAACCATGGCGAAGAGCGCAAGATCGAACACCGTGAAGGCGAACAACCGCAAGCTGAAGAAGCACGTGTTCGGCCCTGAAGAGTCTGCCCGCACCGAGCGTCTGTCAGCGAAGCTCCTCGAGCTCGCCGAGCAGCCGAAGCCCGAAGTTGCTCAAGACATTAAGATGGTCGATGAGGCTACCGCGGCCGCTGCTGCTGGTGTGTAACCCGAGCGAGCCTCACCGAGACTCTGCACCTCCGCCCGTCTTAGGACGTGCTGGCTATGGAAACACCGGACCCGATTTCTAACGTGGAACTTTGTCACAGACTCGAAAGACGAGACCTCAAAGACCGAGAAGGAAGAGTCTGGTGCTGGTATGATGTCTTTCTACAACCTTCTCTCCTCAAGGCGGTTCTCTGGACTTCCTGTGCCGCACATTAGACTGACATATCACCTCTCCCGTTTGTAGCCATGGATGTCGACTCGAAAAAGTCCACCACCCACTCCAAGTCGAAGAAGGTCGAGAAGCGACGCAAGACCAAGTCCAAGATTGTCTTTGCCAAGTACACCGACCGCCGCACGCGCAGCCAGAAGAAGTGAACAGACTAATCCCCTCTGACTGCTCTACCGAGTGTATGGGGGTACATCCATGTGAGCAGGACTTTAAAAGATTATCTTTTCGGGCTGGCGTTCGTTTGTGGGCATTTTATTTTCTTTCTCTTCTTCTGTCATAGGCGGTCTGCTTCATGATTTACGAATCTTCGAATGGCGTTTCACTTCAGTATTTATGTCTTTGGGCTTAGGGTCTAGGAAATATATATAAATTCTTCTTCTTCTTTTTGCGGTACTCTCTAATCTGTGACTGTCGTTGACGTCCATCCCGCATCTCATCGATGACCGCCGTTCTTATTGTCAGGGTTAGCTAGGGTCCGCATTACAGTGCGCGCTGGTCCATATGCCGAGAAATACACTGTCTAAAACCCTCAGCAACTCTCCAACATCCGGCACAGTGCGAGCAAGCTTACATCCGTGAACTCGTGTTCGGCCGGGTTTGCTGGCAACTTTCCCACCCTTGTGAACTGCGATCCAGAATCTATAAAGGGGATGTCTCTCGTTTGTTTCCCATATCTTTACAAACACCCCAATTCAACTTTCGACAATTCCCAATTGCATCTCCAGCTAACGGAACTTCCGGGACAGCTTCGTTGATGCTGATTGCACCCCGTTGACCTGCTTGAGCCATGGACACGACGCGCTTCCAGTTCCGCCTGTCTCACTGCCACTCGCTGTAACTCAACCGTGCCGGAGCTGCTCCGGGATTTTCACGAACTCACCCCGTTCATTCCCCCTCCGGTATCCCCGGACCGGAGCATTACTATGGCTCCCCTAAGGGCCTCCGTACTGGTGGCCGTTGCAAACATCCTCATCCCCGTGGCTATCCTCACATTTGCCACGGGCTTCTTCCCCTATAAGCCGGTATTGCCTGGTCTGGCCCGCTATGAATCATTGCCATACGGGCCGCCGCCGGTGGCGCCGTTTGACAAGGTTATCTTCATGGTTGTCGATGCCCTGAGAAGGTAAGCTGTCTTCCTCGAGCCCTGTTCTGTTCTATATATGACCGGGGAGTCCCGGATATACGGGCCAATGCTAACGCTCACCAGTGACTTTGTATACGCCGAAGGCACCGGCTTCGAGTTCACGCAGAGCTTGATCCGCAACGGCGGTGCTGTGCCGTTTACTGCCTACGCACGGTCTCCCACCGTGACCATGCCCCGGATCAAGTCCATCACCACCGGATCTATCCCGTCGTTTCTCGACGTCATCCTCAATGTGGACGAGGGTGACAAGTCGTCGAGCTTGGCCTCGCAAGACACGTGGCTGGCGCAGATGAAGGCCAAGAAATCCGGGAAGACCATCATGTTCGGCGACGATACGTGGCTGAAGTTGTTTCCGGACACCTTTGACCGTGCCGATGGAACGTCGAGTTTCTTTGTCGCTGTGAGTGTTGCTCCGGTGATGTGGGAGTAGTGGAAAGCCCGTTTGATCTAACACGCTCCATCCCAGGACTTCACCGAGGTCGACCACAACGTCACTCGGAACATTCCCCGAGAGCTTGAGGCTTCGGATTGGAATACCATGATTCTCCATTTTCTGGGGCTCGACCACATCGGCCACAAGTCTGGCCCCCGAAGGTACGTGCCTCCTAACCTGCTTACCGAACTCATTCAGTAACTGACAGTCAAACCAGCTCGCACATGCTACCCAAGCAACACGAGATGGATAACATTGTAGAGACGATATACGACTCTCTGCAGTCCGAGCCCCACCTCCAATCTACCCTGCTTGTCCTCTGCGGCGACCACGGAATGAACGATGCTGGCAACCACGGAGCATCGTCCGCCGGCGAGACGTCTCCGGCGTTAGTGTTCTTGTCGCCCAAGTTCAAGGGCGTGTTTGCTGGCCAAACGGCGCCGTTGCCGGTTGCCGAAAACTTTCGGTACTACTCGTTCGTCGAACAGTCGGACATTGCTCCGACATTGGGTGCGCTTCTCGGATTCCCCGTCCCGAGAAACAATCTGGGCTCGGTGATTCCGACGTTCTTGACTCTGTGGGACAGCAGTAAGTGGCATCGAACAGCATGTCGGTGCACAGGTATATTAGAGGGCTAATGGTGTGTCCTCTAGGCCTCGACCGCATGCAAATTCTGCATCGCAACGCTCGGCAAATCTTAGGCATCATCACCGCCGCATTTGGCGAGACTCTGTTTTCCGGCGCCGAAGCGGATGTCTGCAAAGATACCGACGACGACTCTCTCCAGCTCGCCTGTGGCTGGGCCCGCATCCGGGCTTTGACCGAGACGGTGGCCGAGTCTGGACAGGCTGACGACAAGGCCATGTCCGAGATTACCTCCGTACGTCACGAGGCCCCTTTATCCCTCCATGTAGTGTTACTGACGTTTTTATGTCTTGTTCATCGTTCCTTTAGTGGCTCCGCAAAGCCCAGGATCTGCTCAGTAGCATGGCGAGCAACTTTGACATGAGCAGACTCGCTCTTGGCCAGCTTGCTGCTATCGCTGCCAGTGGACTCGCTATTGCCGGCGCATTGTCGATGTACTCGGTTCGAGAGATCCTCCCCATCCTCTCCATGACTCTGCTCTACGGCATCATGATGTTTGCCAGCAGCTACATCGAGGAAGAGCACCACTTCTGGTACTGGGCCTCGTCAGCCTGGATTGCATATCTGGCTGGACGCCATATGAGCAGGTAAGCTCTCTCCGTCCCTGATGCGTCTCTCTCTGCCTAAACTAACAGCCACCGCTCTTCCCTCCTCATCCAGCTCGAAAACGTTCACCGCGACGCTGCTCTGCGTCCTCGCCGCCGCCGCGACCCGCCTCGAGCGCGGCTGGAACCAAACCGGCCAGAAATTCGCCGGGAACCCGGACATCGTCAAGTCGTTCATCGCGGCTAACCCCACGCTTCTGTGGACGCTGGTCGCCGTAGCGTATGTCATAGTCCAGCTCGGCCTAGCGTCCAAAATGTCCGTCGGCCTCCCGAGTGCCATCTCGTTCGCGCTGTGCTCGGGCTTGGCCATCGCCGCCCTGAACTTCAAACTGGCGTTCACCCGCGAAGACTCGCCCGAACTCGTGGTCGGCACCGTGCGCGCCATCTCCGACATCACCCACGGCACGTCGCTCGTTGCCCAAGCCCGCTTCGTCTTCCTGACAATGGCCGAGATGGTCGCCTACGTGGTATACATTGTTGGTACCGGCGACGACGTGTTTCGGTCAACCGGGGGGGGCATCCTACACCGGCTGATCACGTTGCTCGCCATGACGCAGTCGCGCGCAACCAACATCCCGCTCGTGCTCCTCCTCGAAACACAGTCGGCATTCCTGGGCGCCGTGCGCCTGTCGACCGCCGAGACCACGCTCACGTCGATCCTGATGCAGTACACGGCATTCTTCGCGTGGGGCGGCACCAACGCCATCTCGTCGATCGACCTGTCCAGCGGCTACAACGGCATCAGCGCTTTCAACGTCGGCGCCGTCGGCGTGCTGACCTTTGTTGCGAACTGGGCCGGCCCGCTGTACTGGACCTCCGCCACCGCCATGTTGCTGGCGCGCCGCGCCCGCGTCGACCCGGATGCGTTCGCCCGCCACGTGGCCCTGCGCACCGTGTTTGTGGCGCTGTCCATTGCCTTCGTCATGGCGGCGTGCACTATCCTGCGCACCCATCTGTTCATCTGGACCGTGTTCTCGCCGAAGTACTTGTATTGTCTGGGCTGGAGCCTCGGCCAGCATCTGTTGGTGGATGTGGTGTTGGGCTGGGTGTTGTACCGCATTCACGCGGCTTGATTTAGATGGACGGAGGAGGGTTGAGGGGCTCTTACATGTCTACAAGTCCAGCTCGCAGGATTTCTATATATTCACACATACAACTACTTTTGCGTTTTTTCCATAGACTCTGGGTATCGAACACGGCCACATTCTTTTCTCCCACCAAATCACCATGCCAGTCCATGAATATCAGCAAATCACCGTAAACTTTTATTAACTCTTATGCTCCGCTTGATGCACCTATGCACTTCAAAAGAAGGACAAAAAAACAGGAATGCCGACGCTCAGCCCCGCGACTCCGCCTTCTTCTTCCGAATCTGCTTCTTCCGGGAAATCAACGTCCGCTGAAGGTCGGATTTCCGGTCCGCGGGCGCCTCGGCGCCGCCGGAAGCAGCCGCCTCAGGCTTATAGGTGGCGCGGTTCCAGTTAGGGCGGTCTCCATGTCCGCGGTCTCCACGGCCACGATCCCCACGGCCACGATCCCCACGGCCACGGCCACGGCCTCCGCGACCTCCGCGATCCCCGCGACCATCACGGCCCCGATCATCACGGTCACCACGATCCCCATGGCTGACCCAATCCCCGCGGCCACCCCGACCACCCCGACCGCCACGACCGCCACGACCTCCCCGATCTCCGCGACCACCCCGATCGCCGCCAGCCCGCTCCGCCCGCACATCGCCACCAGCAGGGGGAGGCCGAGCACCGCCGACAATGGTAGCCCGGCGCCGCGCGACGACCTGCGCATTCTCAATAGCAAACTCGACAATCAACCGCCGCTTCTTTCCGTCGGTGGGGTCCTCGACCTCGTGGCCGTTGAGCCAGCGCAGGCCCATCAGCGCCCAGCGGTGCGACGAGTACTCGATGAAGCCGTAGCCGCGGCTCTTGCCGCCCGTCTTCTCGCTGGTCTTGGAGCCCTCGGCCGTCTCGTACTCGATCTTCGCCTGCCGCACAATGCCCTTGCCCTTGACCTTGCGGTCGTGCTCGGCCTCGCGCGCCTCCTGCACGCCCCGCGCCTTCTCCTCCGCCGAGAGCGGCTGCCGCCGCCCCGCCGCCACATCCTTCGCAAACTCCACCACCGCCTCGCGCGCCAGCGCCTTCAGGTCCTTCGCCGCCACGTTGCGCGGGATGTTCCGGATCGCCAGCCGCGTCAGGCTGAGGTGCAGGCTGGGGTTGGTCTGCACCAGCTTCTTGCGCTGCGCCGAGCTGGCCTCGCGCATCTTGACCTCGGCGGGCGAGAGCGCGTGGTACAGCGCCGAGCGCGTGTCGAGCGCACCCTCCGAGAGCAGGAAGAGCCGGCGCTTGTCCTGCTCACGGCGGGCCGAGGCGCCCTGGTCGGCCATGCGCGTGGCCTCGTCCTTGGTCACCGCAGCCGACACCTGCAGCAGCCGTCCGTCCAGCGTGTACTTGCCGTCGGGATCAACACGCTCGTCTTGCAGCACCGAGTGCTTGACGCCGGTCGGCTTGGGCTGCACGTGCGGGGCAGCGCGCAGACACGCCTTGAAATCGTCGGCGTTGAAGAAGCACACAAAGCCGGTGCCGGCGGGCCGGTCGGTGGCTCTGTCCATGACAATTCGGGCGTAACGCACAGCACCGAACTTGGCGAAGAAGGCCTTGAGGCTGTCGTCGGTGGCGGTAAACGGCAGGTTGCGAACGAACAGAGTGGTCGAGTTGTCGGTGGTAAGAGACTTCGCCGGTTTAGCCCGTTCTTGATCCTCATCATCCTCCCAGTTTTCTTCGTCTTCATCCTCGGCTTCGTCGTCGTCATCCTCCTCCTCATCCCCATCCTTTTCATCTTCATCTTCATCTTCATCCTTGTCTTTATCATCCTCGTCTTCGGATTCCAGGTCGTTCATATGGTTCTTGAGGAAGGCCGCAACATCCCGCTGCTCCTGAGTCATACCGGCAAATTCATCCTCGTCATCCTCCCCGGACGCATCCTCCTTTGCCGGCTTTGCCTTCTTCTCCTTCTTGGGCTTGTCCTCAGTGGTGGTGGATTCTTCACCCTTCTGGGTCTGTTGCTCCCAAGTCTGCTTGTCCACAGCCCAGTCGACGGCCAGGGTTCGGCCATCGACAACCATGCCATTGACGGTGTTGATGGCATTCTCAGCGCTGACCCGCTTGCGGAGGGTAACGAAGCCAAACCCCGAGAGCTTTCCGTTGGACTGGGGCACATCGGCGAATTTGACGGTTCCGAATCTCTGGAACAGCTTGGACAGCTGGTCAGAGGTCTTGATACTCCACGGCAGGTTGCGAATAATCAGCTTGTTGGGCCGTTTGGCCTCCTCCAGCTCGGCCTTGATCCGTTCGTGCTTGCGCAGCACTCCCACATCAGCCTCTTTGCCACGCTGTCTGGAATCAGCGAGATCGAGCCGCAGAACCTTGCCCTCCCACTTGACTTTGTCGAGCTTCTCCTGAGCCTCCTTCGCATCGTCCGCGTCGGCCAGCGTAACGAAGCCGTATCCACGGCTCGCCTTGCTGGCCTTGTCCAGCACGACTGTGGCATGCTTGACGGGGTAGTATTGCGAGAAGAACTCGGTCAGGCTCTCATTGGTGGCTGAAGTGGGCAGCGAGCGCACAAACAGCGAGCGGTTGGCCTCGATTCGCGGTCTCTTGGTCGATTGAGTGTCGGTCTTGTCGGCGGCGGTCGAGGTCTCTTGAGACGATTCGCCTCGGCTTCGTTTCAGGGTTTTGGCTCCAGGGCCGGAAGGAGTTTTAGAAAAGTTAGACATATTGAGGTTAACAGTCCAGCGAGTGAGATAAGAAGCTGAACGTCAAAGAAATTTAGAGGGAGACAGCTGTGTCTCTTTGGTTCTATGCGAAAAGAAAAGAAAAGCGACAGAGAAGCCAAATGAAGTTTGAACAGAGCAAATAGCAAAAAAAAAAAAGAAAAAAGAAAAAGCCGTTCCACAAAAGATTTTAGTTGATAGTGGCTTATCTCTTATCAGAGTTTTCTTATCATGTTTATATTTATATAGCCGGTATTCTCCCGCTACTCAGCGAAAACACACTAAGCCCTAAATGGAAGTTTGTAAACAAATCCCTTTATTTTGATTCATCTCTAACGTGTTTTCACCTTTTTATCTATGAAGATGATCAATAACCCCTCTTCGATTTCAGCTTCAATTATCATAAGAAACGACAGAAACTGATCTCTTGATTTGGCTTTGTTCCCTCAATTTTATTCCAGTTTTCAGTATCTTTATCACCAACCAGCCACACATATTCAGCGATACCACATCCTCACCCCACCAAGATGCCAGCTCGGGTTTCCGGTCGAGGCTCGCGAAGCTCCGCCGCCGGGTCCCAGAAGGGTCCGGCCGGCGGAGTCAACGGGCGGTCATCCACAAACTCGAGAACCTCATCATCGGCCATTGATGTCCCCGAAGAGCCGCCAGCGAACGGCCTGCGACCGCAGATCTGCGCCATCTTCCACGATGCCCAGCGCACCAACGCCACCCACCGAAAGCTCGTGATCAATCTGCGCAAGATCCACGAAACATGCTGCTACGTTCCGATGAATCCGCAGAAGGCATCAGCGACCGATTTCGACGAGGAGATGTTCAACACGGAGTTCACCCGCTGCGTGCTTCGGATCATGCCGGTGAAGAAGACCGAGTCGGTCGGCGAGAAGCTCATCCGATTCGTCGGGCTCTTCCTGCGCCATGCCAGCGAGAAGGACAACGAACTGCTCGGAGATATCGACGAAGACGCCACCGTCATGCCGGAAACGCCTAGTACAAGACTCACCACCGGCCTGCTGGAGGTGGTGATCCCGCTCCTCGTGTCCAAGGACAAATTTGTCCGCTACCGCTCAACACAACTCTTGTCACAGGTGGTCAACTCTCTCGACGCCATTGACGACGGTCTCTTCCAGCTGATCCGCCGCAGCCTTCTCAAGCGGGTCCGCGACAAGGAGCCCATGGTCCGCGCCCAGGCCGTCCTTGGATTAGGACGCCTGGCCGGAAATATCGGAGACGGCATGCAGAACTCTGACGAGAGCGACGATGATGACGGAGCTGACCAGGGCCTGCTGGGTAAGTTGCTGCAGGTTCTGCAGAATGACCCCAGTGCCGAAGTCCGCCGGTCACTGCTCGTCAACCTCCCAATTCTCCCCAACACTCTCCCTTACCTTCTTGAGCGCGCCCGCGACCAAGACGCGGCCACTCGCCGGGCCGTTTATGCCCGGCTTCTCCCGGCTCTTGGGGACTTCCGCCACCTGTCACTCTCTATGAGAGAGAAGCTGTTGCGCTGGGGTCTCCGGGACCGTGATGAGACTGTGCGCAAGGCTGCTGGCCGCCTCTTCCGCGAGCGGTGGATCGAGGACTGCGCTGGCACCCAGCAGGCTGGCGAGGAGGAAGGAGCCGAGCCGGCGGGACCCAGCTTTGATGCGCTTCTGGAGCTTCTGGAGCGTATCGATGTCGTTAACTCCGGCGTTGAAGATGGAGTTGCGCTGGAAGCTATGAAGGGGTTTTGGGAGGGCCGGCCTGACTACCGGACATCGGTGGTCTTTGATGACATGTTTTGGGAGACGCTGTCGGCTGAATCTGTGTTCATTGCCCGCAGTTTCAACGAGTTCTGCAAGGCCGACGGGAAGTATGATTCTCTGGTTGAAGAGAAGCTTCCCGAAGTCACACGGTTGGCATTTTACCTTGAACGCTACGTCAAGGCGCTCATTGATGCGCTGCAGAGAATCGCCAACATGGAGGGCACCGGGGACGAAGACGAGGAGGAGGAGGACACGGTTGAGCAGGAGTTTATCGTTGAGCAGCTGCTGCACATTGCGCTGACGCTGGACTACTCGGACGAAGTTGGCCGGCGCAAGATGTTTGCTCTGCTCCGTCAGATGCTGTCGATTCCCGAGCTCCCCGATGAGATTACGAAGCTTACGGTGGATGTTCTGCGCGACATTTGCGCGTCGGATGCGGCCGGCGAGCGGGAGTTCTGCAGCGTGGTGCTCGAGGCGGTGGCTGATGTTCACGATACCATCGTCGACGAGCCGCCGGCCGAGGATGCCGAAGAGAGCTTCCATTCCGCTAGATCGGAAGTTAGCCGCGACGGCACCCCCGGCTCGGGGGCTGGGGGAGCAGCCAACGGCCTGAGCGAGGAGGAGGCCCGCGAGAAGGCGCTGCGCGAAATCGTCATCAACATGAAGTGTCTTCACATAGTTCAGTGCATGCTCACCAATGTTGGCGGCAGTCTGCAACAGAACGACCACCTGGTTGCCATGCTGAACAACCTGGTGGTCCCTGCGGTGCGCAGCCACGAGGCGCCGGTACGCGAGCGCGGCCTTGTGTGCCTGGGCCTGTGCGCCCTTCTGGACCGCGCGCTAGCGGAGGAGAACCTAACGCTGTTCATGCACTTCTTCAGCAAGGGCCACGCGGCTCTTCAGATCACGGCGCTGCAGATCCTCACGGACATTCTCAACGTGCACGGCGCCCAGCTGCTCACCAACAACATGGCCATCCTCAAGGTGTACGTGAAGGCCCTTAGAGCGGGTTCTCGCGCGCCGGAGGTCCAAGCCGCGGCCACGCTTGCGGTGTCCAAGATGCTGCTGGGCCGCGTAGTCACCGACACCGAGGTGTCAGCCGAGCTGCTCAAGACACTGGTGATCGCGTACTTTGACCCGGCATCGGCGGCCAACCAGAGCGTGCGCCAGGCGCTCAACTACTTCCTGCCGGTGTTCTGCTTCTCGCGGGCGGAGAACCAGGACCTGATGCGTATGGTGGCGCTGGATGCGCTGCACGCGCTGATCAACGTGCGCGATGCGTTCGAAGACGACGACGACGCCGATGTGGGCGAGGAGATGGTCAGCATGGCCACCATCGGCTCGTGCCTGGTCGACTGGACCGATCCGCGCAAGTGTTTCAGTGCAGACGGCGCCGCTGATGGCGAGCGCAAGCATGTCAACGGAGATATTCACCTGGACTTTGCGGCGGGCATTCTGGCGCGGCTGCAAGGAAATTTCAGCAGTAAGTTGTTCCCCCCTTAACCCCGTTACCCTCTCTTTACGAGCATACAGCCTTGTCAGCCCTGTATCTCCCCCATGTCTAGACAGGCAGACCCACGCTCACAGCTTCTTCTTTTGCAACGGGGCCTATATCTAACACTACACTTTTCTTTTCTTACAGAGGACGAGAAAAAGATCCTGGCACCCCTTCTGGGCAAGCTCTACGTATCTCCTCTCTCATCGGAAGACAAGTTGCGAGAGCTGTACGAGGAGGTCTCTGATGCGGTCGACAGCAAGGTGCTGGGCGACGCCACGAGCCGGAACGCGGTGTACAAGATCCACGTCAGCCTGGGCAAGATTGTCAACTCCCTCGGCGAGGCAGCCGCTGCTGGCCGCGGCGTGAGCCGGGGCTTCAGCCGGAGCGTGTCGGCGACGTCGGATGCCGCCGCCGAAGCCACCAGCGCCAACACCACCAAGATCAAGGATGAGGAAGACATCACGGCGGAAATCATCGACGAGGAGGACAGTGATTCCGGAACGGTGGTGCCGGATACGGTGAACGAGTCTGTTGCCGACGAGGAGTAGCCGGTCGCCTCTTTTCGGGTCTTGATGTCTCTGGACCTGTTTGTTTACTGTATCAAGTTGTCTTTTCGCCTCATGTCTGTTTACTCTGTTTTTGAATGCGGGACCGGCTGGGGGTGGGGATTTGTTCTTGTTGGGAAAGGGGGCTTCTGGAGCCGGGATATCAATCAAGGGAGGTCTCTTGTTTAACTTTATTTCTGAAGAGAATGATCTCGGCGGTTGTGATGAGACGCGCACTATCGATACAACAAGCTTGTTATTTCTCTTTTCGGTATCTCCTATGGTTTCGCTGAACTAGTCTGCCTTGCCCATATAATTCACTTTGCGCGATGCTCGTTCCGCTCGCATCGCATCTCGTGGTGCATTTCCCCTTTCGCTTCACCGTACCTCAATTCCGCTGGGTCCTGGAAGGCAGTGAATTTCCGTCGACGTCTGGGGCCGTCCGATACGAGCATCCCGAGAAAAGCAGGCAAAGTAGCTCGTAAGTCGGCAGAAAGATGTGCCGAAACGAGCTTCTCGATACAGTCAACCTGGCAGCAAAGAAGTCGACCCTGTTGGGCACACAACTTAGGGGATGGATGCAAGGAGCACACTGGACTTTCTTTAGAAAGGGTCTCCTGCACTTGAACATCACGATACTGTCCATTGCATCCAGTTCACCGCAGTCAAACAGGCAACACTGCATCACAGCTGGTGCCTAACCCTGACGACAGCCTCTAAGGGTTGGCTCCTGACCTGCTGATTTTACCCGATATTTACCCCGGCCAATCACATCGCCTGTGACGCAACCTGCCAGGATCTTCGGGTTTAATCGTCACAAGTTTTGGCAGCCCAATGGGAAATTCTGAGAGGAAGAAGAGACGCAATCTTCCATGATCTTCAAACTCACGGTTGTTTTTTTTTTTTTTTTGGTGGGCACATGTGCTTTTTTTTTATTCCTTTTTTTTGTGGCTGTCTTCAGCTTCTCTGTTCTTATTTTCAATGATCTTCTCGAGCCATTTTGCAGTTTCTCTCGGTTCGAGACGTGCGTGATTGTGATTTCTTTCCCGAGACCTTTAGGTGTGGGAATATCCCTGATAGCGAGATAAATAAGCATCGTCACTCATTTCGTTTTTTTCCGTTTTTGTTTTTTTTCAGTGTGTCCCTCCCTCCCTCTCTCTAGGGGCGGCCCGTCCCAACCCTTTTGACTCTGGTTTTTTGCTGTGTATCTTTTTCCGCTTGCTTCTGCCACATTCTACATGATTCCCCGAGATCCCGCCCCGGTTGCGACCGCGCTCGCAGCCGCCGCGCTGGAATGGACCAACAGCCTCGCCGTCACCGACCTCCGTCGCCGCTCCGGCACCGAGCCCGGCGAGCCGTCGCCCCCCGACAACGACGATGACGGGCCGATGGGCTGGTCGCCGATCATCGGCATCGCGACGGCCATCGGCGGCAACGTGCTGATCGCGCTGGCGCTGAACGTGCAGCGATACGCCCACCTGCGATTAGACCGCGACCGCACCCTGTTGAGGCACCAGGCGAAAGAGGCCGAGCGGCTCGCCTTTGCCAACCGCATGCACAACGGCTCGTCGGCGTCGACCGGCCCGGCGAATGGCACCTCGGCCGGCTATGGCTCGATACACCACGGCGCTACCTCCCCCACAGCCCCGCGCAAGCCGGTGGCCGACTCCGACCACTACGCGCCCGACTACATACCCGACGAGGAATCCGACGCCCTATTACCAGCATCAACCAACGGCAGCAGCACTAGCGCAGCGGCCTCCGGTACCGCCCCGGCCGGCAGCGACCCGGCGTCCGGCGCCTCATACCTTCGCTCGCCGTACTGGTGGCTCGGCCAAGTGCTGATCACGCTGGGCGAGATGGGCAACTTCCTGGCGTACGGCTTTGCGCCGGCGTCGCTGGTGTCGCCGTTGGGCGTGGTGGCGCTGGTGTCGAACTGCGTGATTGCGCCGATCCTGTTCCACGAGAAGTTCCGCGCGCGCGATTTCTGGGGCGTGGTGATCGCCGTGGCCGGCGTGGTCACCGTCGTGCTCAGTGCCGGCCAGGACGAGACCAAGCTGATGCCGCACGACATTTGGGACGCCATCACCGCGCTGGGCTTCAAGATCTACTTCGTCATCACCGTCAGCCTCATCGCCGTGCTCATGTGGGCCAGCCACAGCTACGGCAAGCGCACCATCCTGATCGATCTGGCCCTGGTTGGCCTGTTCGGCGGCTACACCGCGCTGGCCACCAAGGGCATCTCGTCGATGCTGTCGTCGACCCTGCTCGGCGTCTTCACGTCGCCGCTCACCTACTTCCTGCTGTCCGTGCTGTTGTTCACCGCCGTCATGCAGATCCGTTACCTCAACCGCGCCCTGCAGCGCTTTGACTCCACGCAGGTCATCCCCATTCAGTTCGTCATGTTCACGCTCTGCGTCATCGTCGGCAGTGCCGTGCTGTACCGCGATTTCGAGCGCACCACTCTCGTCCGCACTCTCAAGTTTGTCGGCGGTTGTCTGTTGACGTTTTACGGTGTGTTCCTGATCACCAGCGGCCGGCCGCGCCGCGAGGAGGAGTACGAGTTCCAGATGCCGTCGGCCGTCATCTCTGAGGAGTCTGTTGGCCTGACATCTCCCAGCGAGCAGGGCCTGCTGCCGGCCGCGCCAATTCTGTCTCGCCGGTCGTCTCGGTCGTCCCGCAACTCGCAGACCGGCCATATGGACCATGCGCACAAGCGAATCTCGGTCCAGGCCGACACCGGCATCCCCACGTCCAGAACCCCGCTCGGCGCTCTGCCGCCCAACGCCACGCCGAAGCCGACTCCGTCGCTCGACCCGGAGCTCACTCTCACTAGCCCGTGGAACAACTCCAACTTCGACCTGACCGGCGGATCTACCCCCAACGTGCTGATGGCATCGCCCGGAGCCCTGGCCAGCGAAGCCGGCCCGACCACCAAGGTCTTCAACGCCGACGGCGCAGCAGTGTCAACCACCAGCTCCGCAGTCTCGGTCGACGACGAGCCCCTCACACCCACCACCTCCAACATCGCCCGCACCCTCACCGACCCCACCACGCCGCGGCCCTCGGCCGCCAACACCGGCCGTCCGCACAGCCGCGCCTATCCCAGCCCGCTAATCTCCGCCTCGCCGTTCTCATCCGCCGTATCGGCCGTGATGACCGACACGCTGCGCGGCCGGCCCGACCCCTCGCTGCTCCAGCGCCCGTCGCTGCGCCGCATCCGCTCCAGCATTCGCGCGAGCCTGTTCATCGACTCGTCCGACGATGACGACGACTCGGCCGACGACGCGCCGGATCTGGGCGACGTGTCCGGCCGCGACGGCCACCACCTGCTGGTCAACCTGCTCGACCCGCCCGTCGGCTCCGACGACGTGCGGTCGGCCGCGCAGCGTGCGGCTGCGGCGGCCGCCGGCCCTTCAGATCCCAAGGGGGCGCTGCCGCCCGGCCGCCAGCGCACGCGCAGCCTCAGCGATACGCTCGGCAGCTTCTTCACGGTGCGCCGGAAGAAACGGCCGGAGATTGTGTCGGCGGTGTCGTTTGACGCGCGGCTGCCGGCCAATCCTGCGCTGGATCCTGCTCCGGTGCTGGCCCCGGCGGTGGCGCCAGAGGAGACCTCTGGCAACGTGCCACCGCAGCCGTGATCGGCCGTCACACAAACTGCATCTACCCTCTCCTATTTTCCATTGTCATCTACGCTCATTGCCTTTAGCCGCATCTTGCTCTCATCTCGAGGGTACTTTGAGAACGTACTCTTCGCTTTGCATACCCGACCTTTCTCATTTTTTATCGTTCTCTTTGCATTCCATCCATCATTCCACCCGGCGTTACATCTATATATATATACTTCCTTTTTCCTGTTTTTGCTGTCTTTTGTGTTTTCTTTTTTCCTCTGGGACAAACTGTACATAATCAGCAATAATCTCAATGTTTTTGTTCCGTGTATCTCATCATTCTCAAGCAGGTTCTCCCTTCTCTTGTGTGCTGTTTTCTGGGCTAGATGGGAATCGACTTTTCCTTACATGTAGATTTTCTTGTGTTCTTCTTCCCGCCGGCGTTCTACTGTATGGTATCCCCAGCTACCCGGACTTTGTCGTGTTGTGTATATACATGGTCCCAGAACTATTCTCGAACAGACACTTCTGTGTCTTCTGCTTCGCTGTGTGCTATGTGTGAAGCTACTGTATACCGCCGGTTTGCGGCATTGTTGTCTGCCAATACGCATCCAATTTCCGCGCTCTTTTGCTGAAATGCTGCCTTCGCTGGGCTTGCTTGTGATCACCGAGGGAAGCTCAGACCGCACCCAGGTGACTTTGACGGGGCGGCGCTCGTCAGCCCGCCGTACGGTGATCGACTCAGCCTTTCCCATCACCACGGCACTCTCACACATCGACCATGGCTCGAGCCGATGCCACCACCACACTACCACCAACATGTGGAAAATATGAAGGGGAAAGTCCAGATCAGCAACGGCCAGAAAAGACAAATCTCGCGAGTGTCTGTGCACATCGCTTTACGCGTCTCCCGGCCCTCCGGACGCGTTCGCCCCGAGGTGTCCATCCCTCTGCTACCACTCCACGCAAGAAAGAAAACCCACACACCTGAGGCGTTCCATCGGCGATGTTGCAGCGTTCCCCCGGTGTTCGTCTCTGGAAGGTCGGGTCGTTGGTTTCCAAGGTGAAACGAGTGTAGCTAACCATATCAGGACCACGAACGGGATATAAGAGAGGTTACCTATCGATATTCACGCTGATATATGCATATACTGCACAGACTTATATACCCGAGTATGTCTGTCAGAGTCAGCTGGAACCACGCACCCAGCTTCCAGAATCAGACCAGACTCAGGCAAAAAGAAAAAAAAAGTGCCTCCAACCGACGGACCGCCAGGCTGTGCCGCTGGTCCAGCGTCACCATGAGCGAAAGGCACCGCGACGTAGCAACGGCGCCGTCAAAAAACCCCCCAGGAACAAGAGCACAGCCATAACCGAGCCGCAGGGCCCAGCAGCAGAAAATTTTCGCGCAGCTGGGCCGTGGACTTCCTTTTTGTTCGCCGGTTTAACAAAAACACACGCAACCTCACGGAGGGCTATATCAGGTGTGTCAAACAAATATACGGTGCCTCTGCCCGAACGATACTAACCGGCCATAGAACTCATTGTTCCGAGGCATCGCCCAACCGGTGGGACTTCAGTGCTGCAGCGCCGGCTCTCGTCGTCGGATCTCCCCCAGCGCTGGCGGGGGGATCGCTATATCACGCTGGTCTTATACGCCCGAGTCGCGTGTTCACGGCGAGGTTCGGGTTTGCGTGTTGGTCTAGGTTTCAAAACATCGTGCGCCGCACAAAAGAAGAACAAGAAGAAAAAGAAAAAAAAGGGAAAAGGAAAAGGGAAAAGGCATCTAGTCCCAAGTATAGGTCGGTCGTGGCCTCGTTTGCCCTTTCCTCTCCCAGCCAACCGCCGCAGATCCTTGCCCCCGCCGGTGGTGGTCCGTCAGTTTCCCACCAGGCGTGGTTCGGCGGTCTGAACAGCGCCAACCAACGAGCTTGCCCCGGGGGCCGCGGCACGTCCGCGGCAGGCGGCCGCTTCCGGACATGATCGCATAATCCCTGTGACGGCCCCAAAACGCCCTCTCGGCGGCACTTTGAGAAAAACCACGGCCCGCCGACACGAACCCAACCCACGGCTCTGCCTCTCTCGGTCGTGTGGGCGACAGAGCCACAGGGAGGAACTGTATTGGTCCACGGCACACACGCCGTCGTCCGAGCGCTCGCAGGCCGTCTTGCAGAGTCGCTGCGTGCCGGGCACACAGCACCGCGCAAAACGCACATGTCTCGCGACGACCCTCACAGACGATTTTGCGGGATGCAGCAGCCAGACTCTCCGGTCCTCGGGATGCACATTCTTGTTCCCCATCCGTCTTTGTGCTTCTGTAACGCACTATACAGCGTGTTCCATGGCCTATAGCACACCTAAAGAACCATCGTGCAAATTTTCTTCCCCCGGAGTCTGACTCTGGTACGATCCTCCACTGGGCGATATTAATATCACCGGCCCAATATACGGCGCTCGTTGGTCTGGGGTTTATAGTGGTTTTAATTTTGCTGGCGCTCAGATACTCGCCCACAGATTCTGTCTTCCCCGTCCACCCGCGACCACAGAACCGCCGGGTGGACGGGCTGCTGGCCACTTTTCTTTTCTATAGTAGCAGTCATTTAAGACACGGCAAGGAGAAAAGGGGAAATAAAAGAAACGAGCAGTAATAAGGAGAGTCTCGTGCGTTTCCAATTGAGTCTCCTTCTTCGCTCTGGCGCTGGAACTTGAGAAATCTCCTCTTCCCCTCCGGGCGAGCCCAACCACCGGAAGCCATCCGATCCACGGTTCTGGACGTCCGATCTCCGGGGTGATTTGTTTGATGAGATGCAAACAAGACGAAAGAGAAAGAACCCTTTTTTTCGCTTCTCACACCCGATCACACGTATAGGGAGGGGGCTGTATGGTCCGTTTGCTGTCGGCCCAGACACACACAATTGCTTCAAAAGGCGACCCGCAGTACGGCCGCCCGGCTGCGTGGTTCCGGGGCCGTGAGCAAGGTGTCCATTGGGACACGCAGCCGGATGAGGAACACTGCGGCGAGCCGAGACACCAGCAACGTCGGAAGAGGTCCAGCTGAACCAAGCGCAGTCATCGACAGCCACGCGCCATCGAGGAGGAGATGATCCGTAGTCCGTAGAGAGGGACACAGAGAGAGTCCAGGGGGCGCACAGGACTATCTCCGCCAACGCGCCCAGCCTGGCACCTCTCTCTAAGGTCTCTGCATCAAAGGCAGGGGCGGTGAAAGCAATGTCGATCTCTCTCTCTCTCTCTCTTGTCGATAATCTCTCTTCACCAGCGGGGTGAGTTCCTCACTCCTCACGTATTCTCCCCCCCCCCCCCCCCCCCCCCCCCCCCCCCCCCCCCCCCCCCCCCCCCCNCTTCCCCCCCCGATCCGGCAAATCCAGGAACTTCTGGCCGAGTTCTCTGAACCCACCCAGCATTCTCTGCCTCTGTGATTATGCTCCCGTCGTTCCGTTGGCCTGTCCAGGATAAATGTGGCGGTGGTGTGATTGGCTACACCCCCCTGTGCACACTGCGCGTGTTCCCTTTCTGAAGGATTCACATCCTCGCTGGGAAAACGGGGAACAGCAGCATTTCGCCTGTCTCGCATCCATCCTCTATCTCCGTCTCTCCTGTGGTTCCTGATTAGACTGCCAATGGGCCGGGAACTGAGCATGCTATTTTTGTTCTCCTCTTCCTGCTCTTCTTCCTGCTCCTCCTGCAGATCTCAGATCGTGGGTGGAGAGACGACGAAAGAGGGGGAAACTCGAGAGAAGATAAGCACCAAGAAATGAGAGACAGGGAATGGCTGCAATTTCCAAGAGGTCGTTTGGAGAACCGGTGCTGGGGTGTCAACTTTCCCCGTTGTCTTCTACGTACTCCAAATACAGCCAGGCCCGACGGCATCACGGCCAACTGTGGCCTCTGAGGTTTTATGACTGCCGGTATAATGGTGAATGTTCCCACACTGGCCAGTGGCCACCCTCCTGCATCCAATTTTGCTGATCCCCCTCCTGAATAATACGTGCCCATACGAGCCCTCCGCCATTCTCGCGTCCCATGGTGCTATGCTAGCCGGATTCCCACCTCGCCCAGAACGCCACCGCTGCATGTATCGTGCGGCCATTGCGTGTACTCCCCCCGCCCCGTGTAATACACGCCGTGTTATACCTACTGTGCCGGCTGTGTTTTATGTGCCAGCCAACCCTCTCTAACGCGATCATGATCATAGCCGCACAAATCCGGAAGTCAAAGACGACCTTAAGCAAGCTGAAAAGACACCCAGCGACCCTGCTCGACAGTACAGTAGTCGACCAGACGTATCATAAAATGAACACACAAACACCCTCTCTCTTCACACAACAACGCAACAAACCACGCATTAGCACATCTCAGATATATCCTCCGCAACGCGTAATACGCCGGTGGGTGCTGCTCCTCTGTCCCGTGTTGGCGACCACGGTCTGGATCGTGCTTCTTGGGCTTGCTTCTCGCACATGCAGTAGCTGGATCCGTGAAAAGATAGCAACTGATCTTGGCCCAGTGGAAAACCAACAATTTGGGAACACCGAAAGCCCGTGCAGAACGAAGCAAAAAAGAAAAACACGCCAGCAAAGAGTTTTTCCACCGTGCGTGAGTGATATAGGCCCCCCAGTCGATAGCACAGCACCCAAACAAACAGCTGTGGTCCCCTATTTCACACGGGAAGTAGTTAATACCACCCTCTGCTAATAGAAAGAAAACCACACCCAATTCACAGAGTGATTGCTTTCCAGTGGGTGTGAAGTTGCCCGGAGTTCCCGGATGGTGCAGCCGGACGAGAGAACAGTGAAGAAGATTCCGACGCTGTTGCTCCTCTGGTACTCTCTTCTATACTGTACTGTACTGTATACTGTACTGTACAGTATATAGCCTCGCACCATCCTGGTTCGTGCATGCGTGCAATGTTCTCTCACATTTCACAAAAAAAGGGGGAAGGGAAAAAAGGAGAATAAAATCCAGAATAAAAAACCCGGCAGTGTGGGAAGGGATGCACAGACATCCGTTGACGAAAAGCAAGCAGACAACATAAAAAAGGAACACCCACACAGATGGTGAAGCACCCAACGTCTGTTGTGTTTGTGTGCTCGGACGGTGTGGCCCCATTCTGTCTAGCCTAGCCCTAAGCATGTTTTGTGTTCGTGGGAGCATTACGCCATATTGTGCTCCGTATGATACCAAAAGCGAAGCATCAGAAAACAGAAAGCACAAGCGAGCGAGCGCGAGAGAGAGAGAGAGAAAAAACAAGCCTAAGCGAGGCTGGTGATGCTAGGTCCTCAGAATATGCAAGCGATCCATTGAACCAGCGTCCACGAAGCAGAACCTACAGTACGGTAAAGGAGCAGGAAAAAGCAAACATATCTGGATCTTCGGGACCAGCTAGCAGAGCAGAATGCATATGCTTGTGCAAGTTAGACACGCCTATATGTTCGTCGTATCACCACCAGCGAGAAGAAGCAGACGCACACGCCCCTCCCCAGACCCAATCTGCTTCCTTTTTCCTGTCCTCGGTTCGGGATACAACTCCCACACAATCTCACGAGCAAAAGCAGCACCCTCTCCCAATTTCCAGCAAGCCATCCAGTGCCCGGGAGGGTGTGTCTCTAACCCACAGCTTCGTCCCCGTTCTCCTCATTCCAATGCTGATGATGGTGCCCGCTTATCTTGCACGGATATGGAGAGAGACTGCAAAGAGTGGGTTGCTTACCGGATCCCGTGTTTGCTGGAGGCACCAGGAGTCCGAATCCTTCACAGTCAGAGACCTGCAAGAGATTGATGGCTTGTTCTGCCTGGTCTGCCACCGCCGGGTGTGGGACGTAGGTAGCCACCGGTTGGACGGACGATATGCTGCGGTCGTCGGGGCCCAGCGAGATTTGGCCGCCAGAAGAGCGGCTCCGGTAAATTTGGGCGAGTCTGTGGGCGAGTCCGTGCAAGCTATCAGTCCTGAGAAAAAAAGTGTGCGTACAATGAAGGAAGCACGGGCGGCCGAAGACAAACACTCGACCTACAGTACTACTGAAAGTTCTGGCAGATTCCACGAATATCAACAGAGACACAGCCCAATCTGCTCTCTTCCTGGAGTACAGTATGCATGAGAGTGATGTGTGACCGCCTACGCTGTCCGTCCCGCCTGTCATCCCGACAAGTGTTTGCTTTTGAATCCTCCCCCCCTCTCGCTTCTTCCCGCTGCTTCGAAAACCCGCCCCCCAGGGCCAGCCACATTCCAGAGCAGCCTCATGCAGCAACAGAGGTTCTAAGGTGCAAACCGCCTAGTCTGGAGGTCCCTATCCAGGTTTTTTTGGTTTTTTTTGGCCTCTCCTATCACTCCAAGCCCGCCGGTGCGCAGTCTGGCTCCTGCGTCAAACTGGTCAAACGCAGACAGCCAGACAGCAGCCCCCCAGCCGCCCACAGACAGTCTGTCGAATATCGCCGGAGCATTATAAGGCCTGGCCTGTTTGTTTGACACCGACATAGGCGAGAAAACATGGACGAGGCACAAAAAGAAAAAGAAGAAAAAAAAGGAGAACACGGATATGTCCAGGGGGGTTTTTGTGTGTAAGATACCTACTACTGAACTACTGGTATGGTCATAATCTCACGATATCCCGAAATTAGACAGACCGTCCTCTCAGGTTCGATGGGCCCCGTCTCTGTGCATCCCTGGACCCAAAAAGCAAACCGTCACTTCTGTCGGACTCGCAGAAGCGAGATGCACGAAATTTCACCCTCACCTTTATTTGGTTGTCTGGGACCGCAATTTCACGTCGAACCACAGAACCACGCCCCGGCTCGGTAATGAAAAGGCAACCGGAAACCAGAGAAACGAAGCAGCCCAGCAGGCAGGATTGAAGAGGAAAAAAGAAGAAGCTTCGATAGAGTGGCGCCCCTAGCTCTCGCCGAGAGAAAAGAAAGAAACCCACCGTCGCAGTCGTTAGCCCGTTCGCAGCAACTCTTAGTTACTATCCGCCGTCAGTCTCCATGAATCCACCACAGCTTCATTTCATTATTTCCAAGAAAATCCTTGCGCCAATCTTCGGGTCATCACACAAACCAGTACTTTCGGTTGCCTGGGACATTTGTTCCGGATGGCTTCACTAGAAATTGCTCGGCCCAGTTTTTCTTCTCTTCTGTCGTCCAGGACCTCCAGATATCGAGACCAAGTGAAATTACACACACCACCCCCGTTCCCTCTCCAAGACACACCACGAAGAAGGGACCAAGAAGCAGGAGAACGACCTCAAGATACACCAGCCAATCGCCGGAAACTATCTCCAGGCGTTGTTGGCTGCAGCGGTCGCCCACAAATGATCGACGAAACAAGATAAATGCTGACGAGGGTCCCGAGCCATTACCTCTCCCCCTCCCAGAAGCTCTAGACAGAAGACCAAAAAAAGAATATGACCACTCAGAAAGAAGCCGCAAAGAAACAGAGACTGTAGCACATGTGTGTATAAAACGGCATTATACCCAGCGCCAGCACAACATATCACAGCGGCCTTCCCGCGCTATACCGTAGCATCTGTTCGCGGGCCCGGGGATAATACACTCGACCAGTCCCCCACCCACCCCCTGGCTCGCCAAAAGCAACGAACCCTCCGTACGGGGGAGGCCTTCCATCCGCGCGAGACGAACAGACCTTGGATCGCGGGATATCACAGACTGAAGACGAGGTCCGAGCCCAGCAAATCCACACCCACGCACCCACCCACCCACACACACACACGGCTGTTCTTCACATGTCCTTCCAGAATCCCCGATACGCTCTTCTCGTCCTCTGTGTTGCTCCGAGTAACTGAGCGACAACAAAGTCCACACACCCGCCGCCGCGTCCCCGAATTGCGAGATAGCAGGTCGCACCGAAGACGACAAATCACACAACGCACCCATGTCCTCGCGGGTCCCCGTTAAATTGAACGTGCTCCAAGTTTGTTCCCTCAATCACACACACTGCCTATCGTCTCTCGTCCAGGGGTCTTGTGAAAGCTCTTTTATCGATATCACAACTCACCTTTTCGTTTTTTCCTTTTTATGAACGGGATAAGTCAAAAGAAACCCCCGTTGTGCAAGCCGCCCTGTCCGGGTGTTTATGAACACGTCACCATCCATGACCCCGTTCATCACAGCTCTGTATGAAAAAGCAACAGTTGCACAAAATTTAGGGTTTCCGAGTCCCCTCCTGATGGAACCCTGGATACCAGAGAGTCTAACCCACAGACAATCTGTACGTCTCCTTATGCACGACAAACCCAACCCCTGGATCGTTTGAGTTGCACTCTGGCAACATCTCCATTCTCGAGAACCGTCCTCTCAAAAGGTCCAAGCTTCAGCTTTAGGAAGCTCTCAGTCAGGATCTGGGAGGTCCCCGAGACCTTTGGGGTACGGCAGATTGGCCCGAGAGAGGGGGAAACAGCATCGATTGATACGACGAGAACGTTGGCCAAGTGTGTGCTCCCCCCCTCTCTCCCAGGTCCAACACGTTCCCTCGTAAACAGATAATCCTAAGATTACACGCCCCCAAAAAAGAAATCCCCCGAAATTGGCCACCCAGCCCGACCCTAAAAGTCCTCCTCCTCATCACCAATCTTCCTCTCGGTTCCCCTCCTTGTCCTCGCCACGGCCAATATTGCAACGCTGCCTCTTTTCTCCCGGGGGGGAGTGTTCGGCTACGCAGGCCGTCGATCGCCCAAAGAAGACATATGCATGTCTTCTGCGTCTCTCACCCAGAGTGCAATCTTACCTTGCCGCCCTGTTCTCTCTGTGTGTGCTTTCACGGATAGCCGGGCTGCGCGAAGGATACCCTTTTTTTTTCCTTTTTCTTTTTTTTGGGGGGGCTGTCTGTGTGTGTGTCAATCTTTTGCAATTTCATTCATCGCTCGCTAGCAAAATGCCCACTCCATCACGTTGAGAAGGTCGTTATCAGCCACCTGAACAATCACACTCTCCTCAGGCCACATTAGCAGGTCTCAGAAAGACAAGCTCGACCTCCAGGATAAGCGGTCCTCCTTCAATCTCGGACGGCAACAGGCCTCCAGGTCGCCGAGGCGAGAGTGTGATAATCTGGCGTTGCTGTGGCTCCAGTTAGTTCGTCCATGTAACGGACACTCCTTAGTGTCCTTCTCAAAACCAATGGTCCTGGCCTGTCGGTTAGCCTTGACCAACAACCCAGTTCTGAACCGCGTCTGCCATCGCCAGTGGGGCCGCTTCCCGGGTACGTATTGCCCCCAAAGAATGAGTATTCGGCGGGAAGTATTCCGATCAAACTTATTTCAATGGTGATAAAAGTCGACGGCTTTTGGCAGATAACTTGCATGCGGCCGGCTCGGAATCGTCACGTAGAGCCACCAGGAGAGGCTGATCATCACCATAGGTTCGAACCCTAACCCTAATCGCCCATAATAATCTCGCTTTCCAGCTTTCTGTCTTTATGGCTTGTATGCTTCAGAGGTTCTGGGGGTTCGTATCGGCTCGCTCGCCAAGCAAGCAGAGAGCTTCACCAGAACTTAAACAAAGCCTTCTACAGTAGTTAGTACTATACAGTACCACAGAGATTCCAGGCTCAACCGAAGGGCGTAGGGTTAGTAAATGTGCGGGATTATTCCCCCCACACAAAACACATGCGAAATCACACAGCTCAACAGCTCAAACCGTTTGACGGACGGATATCCAAGGCGAGAGGGGGGGCGGCCAACACACAACAAGTCAGGCCAGCTCGACAGGCCCGATCGCCCGGACGCAGAGATACGCCCGGCCAGGCCGGCGGAGTGTCCGTCTGTCTTTCTTTTGCTGCTGAGCGTACAAGTGTGAGTCTGTGTATACTGTATTGTGTGCAGTACATAAGTCAGAGAGAGAGGCTGGATATACCTCTCCGCACCGCTGCGGCGAGCCGTCGGGGAGCTGGTTCTGCGAGGAGGAGAGACAGCCTGGGGTGCAAATGTACTGTGCTCCTTCGTATATCCCCCAGGGTCTTATGCAGGAGGATGTGCATAGCGCGGAGCCGTGGACACTGAGATGCACACAAAAGGGTCAATCTGCTCTGGAGGATGCTCGTTGTGCAGGGCTCGCCCTCCTCTATATGCATAGTACTCAACACACCCAGCACAAAGGGCTGCACAGAGTGAACCAACAAGCCATGCCGGAAAAGGAGAAGCCATTTGCTCTTTCTTTCTGTTTTTCTCACAGACATCCAAAGATACGTTATCTAAGCCGACAAGGGCCACGAAAAGAGCACCCCCCTCTCCTTGACAGAAAAGAGGGAGAAAAAAAGGCTCGCCCGCTCTCCAAAGCTGTCTCCCACGGACGGGATAACGCGGCGGCGGCAAATGCCCCGTGATAGCTCTTTGTATCTCTTCTCTTGAAGAGCAGGCACGCGACATCCTCATACACACCTCAAACCAGGAACGAAAAACCATCCTCGTGCCATCACCTCCCTTCCATCGACCCTCTCTTTCCTCATTCTTCTGCGAGTGTGGGCCGCTCCTTCCCCAGAAAGTGGGATGCCAGTAAATGGTCCACCAGAGCTTCAAGGGAAGGACTCCTGCCTGCCTTCCTCCCCAGGCAAACCTGCGCAAACGAAGCCTCTCAAAGTCCCCCCCCCCCCGCTCCCCCCTCTCTCTCTCCTTCCCAAAATATTCTCCCTCAATGTACCCGAATTCCCGTCCATACACGCATAACGCGCGAAATGTGAGACGTGATGTGATTGTGATATCCGCCTTGTCCTCACGTGAGGTCCGATAGGAAGCCCAAAATGGCTTGGCTCGCTTTCGAGTTCCTTCCCACCCCCGGCCCTATTCTCGTCGTCCCCAGAAAGACGCTATGCCCGAACTGGCTTAAAGCCTCTAGCTTCAACTTGCCCCCACTCAGACGGACCCGTCGCTCCTTCCTCTCTCCTACCCCTGACTGTTGGGTCTCCACTAAAAGCCTCTCTGCTTTCTCAAGGTCCCAAGGTCCCAAGGTCCCAAGTGCTGCAGAACTGCATACAAGTGGTACTTTGGCTGGCTCTTCTGCTGCTTCTCGCCTGTCTGCTTCCCACACCCACTTCCCCTGCATTTCTGGTCCCACACTTTTGTTGACTCCACCGGCTTTTTCTGGTTTCTCGGGATTTTGGGTGTTGTGGCCCAAAAAAAGTCACTTTGAGCAACTTTTGGCAAATCTCTGTTTCCAACTCTTCTCTCTCTTTCACTCTGCTTCCTTCCTGGTCCTTTTGTCTCTTGTCGGCCTGGCCGACATCCCGGCTCTGGACGTTGTGTATAGTACGTTCTGCTCTATCTCTTACAAGATCTTCCTCACTCACGTTGTGTATTTCCGCCGTCTTAACCCCTTGGACAAAGCCATTTTCGTCTTCGGTCAGTGACATTGTGCTCATCCTTCCTTCTGTGGACAGCAGCAGCCAATCTCACATCTGCAATAGCTGCACGTTCAGTGCTTCCTTGAGATGAAGCTATAAAGCCCCAAACTATAGAAAATGATCTGCTCTACCCGTTGCCCCCCATTCCACCCTTTAAAACCTTCGCCAACGAACTCCTGCTTGACAACTTAACTTCCCCACAGCTCCATTCACAGAGCCCGAGGGCCCTGGAAGCCGCTGCAATGGACGCCTGTGGAGAACCATAATTGCTCTATAACATATAACCCCTCTCACCTGTGAGATCAAAGATCACACCCGGATGGATCTTTACAGCGTCTAATGCCCCGAGCCTGGCGCTGTCTGGCCTCTATAACGTGCAGCACTCCTACCAGCCTCCGGAAGAACCGTCATTGAAGCGTGCTTTGTTATACATCGTATGTGATTTCCGATATACTGGCCTTGAAAAAATGTGATACTGCAGGCCCTCTCTCTGTCTTTCCCCCTCTGACTGCATAAACTTACAGTTCAGCCTGCATCTAGGGCAATTCGGATCCAGGGTCAAAACAGCTAGTGGAAGTCCAGTAGGAGCATCCGACGAGAGAGGGGTAATATTTCTATTTCTTATTTTTTGCCTTGCTTCGAGGAGCTCCAAGGTTCGTGATCCAAGCTCTTTTGACCTCTTCTTCATACCACCCGCGTTCGCCAAACACCTTCGGTCACTAAGAACCACCGGAGCGAATCTCTTTCCTCTGCCGCCTCCTACGCCTCCATTCGACCGCGGTATCTGCATCTGCTTCCTCCATTCCGTATCGGACACACAGCCCTTGCACACTCCAAAAGGTAAGGACACCAGCCACTGGAGCCGACCTGCCCTCACAGGTTGTCAGTAACTGGGTATTCTTCCCATGGTGAGGCTTAACCCAGTCAGGCCACTGCCCCCGGGTTGTGTCGGGCCAGACCAGACCAGCAACTTCCATCACATTCGTCGATGGTGTCGTGTATCCTGCACACTCTGGCTCTCGCTTGGGGGTGATATCCTGGTTTTTGTTTTGTTTTTGTCTTTGCTTGTCTCTCTTGCATCATGCAGGTTGAATCCACCAAGGACCATACAGCAAGACCGCAGATATCCGGAAAACGAAAGAAAAAGGATCCTCCGAAAAGAGTGGTCCCACGGGAAAATAATAACGACACTGAAGCGGTGCCAGAGTTCGATCGATGGTGGTGTCCAGGATCTGTCGTCGTCTCCTTTCCTACTGATACCTTCTTCTCTCACACTTCCCCCTCACATTCCCACCACTGGCAAAAGGTTCCTTTAGTGGTAAGACCGGTACCCGCCCCAAACGCGACATCTTCCTCCCCCTTTGTACCAACGGCTCGGGGCATGCCGGCTACACGATTAGTGCATCCGCGGCGCCCCTCTCTCCCCAGTTGCAATAAGCCTGAGACCCGGCGGAATGGGATTTTTCCCTTTCTTTTTTGCCTCTTCTGCAGTCATACTGTAGTCGTATCCCACTCACCCACCACCTTGGCCTGCTTCCGTCCACTCAGACCGACAGAGCGTGGCCGGAGCCAGCTCCGTTTCCTTGTAGTGGTTTATGTCTGTCGAGGCAAAACCAGGATGAAGGGGACGGAAGACAGACCAAAGGAGGAAGTATCTTTTGGGCCTAGGTGAAGAAGGCAAAACAAGGGCAGGAAAAATACACACAAAATGAGGCTAAGTGTGTCCGTTACGGTTGCATCACCATCAACCAGAATTGGCGAGCCGGGTCTAACCTAACCTAACACAAAATGGTGTGAGGATTTGGCTTCGAGGGAGTCGAGACCATGGTCCTCTCCTTCTATCTGTTTTGGGCGGAGGATGGAGAGATGCAGGAGACAGGTAAGAATGCTTACACGCCCCCGTTCTTCGAGTCGGTCGTCCGTCGTCCGCTATTGTGGAAGGCCCCAAGAGGTGGCGAGCTTTTCTCCAAGTCTGGTTGTCTTAACACCGAACAAAGTCAGAAGGAAGTGAACCTGGGAGAGCTCCGTCGTCTTGGTCAGTCATAGCAGACCACAGTTATAGCCAGCTTCCTGATATTGGCTGACCATCATTACACATTCATGACTTCACCTTTGCACATGCCATCTTCCATCCACGGAACATGGAACTCCCTCGTTGTTGCAACACCCTTGCCTTCCATCGACCCCGACCCCTTCCTGCACAAGTTCAATCTATGTAAAAACTCATATCCGGCCGGACTTGGTCTGCGTTTAACGTTGATTGCATTGTCCCCAAGGCCGCCCATCCATGCCAGTGTCGGTCTCCTCCCCATCAACTTTCACCCTAACATGTACCTGCTAAAGCCCTTAGCTTCCTCCAATACGCACATCCAGTACACACTATGGCCTCTCAAACAGAAGCCAGGCCGGGTCCAAATTTTTGATATATCCCCACCAGACCTGCCAGATCAGTGACCTGAGTAGCTTTACTACTAGTAACACGTGTCCCAGTCTCGCCCTCAACGTTACCTCTCATACCATGTTTAACTGCGGGACCAGAAACGTTCCTGTCCTGTCCTTGATCACTGACATACACACGTCCTGGCCCCCTCTCTTATCCCCATCCTGTTTCCCACACATCTATCCTGTCCTGTACTTTTCCTTTACCCAAACTGACACTGCTGCTACCTCGGTCTCCCCAATGAGCACATCTCCCAAACCCACCGGGACATGGATGTTGACCTGCATGTGTGCGCCGCCTCACCACAAAAAAAAGTTAACATCACAACCCCGTCAGCCAAAACCGGCCTCGCTACCAGAAGTTCTTTCTCTGCTCTCTGCCACAGGGTAACGGCGCAACAAAAACGTTGGGTCGGCCCCCCCGTTTCCTGCATCTCCCACATGTTGGGCGTACCACTATGTATATTGAATCTAGACAGCTAGACAGGCGCGGGCCAAAATGCCGGTTGTGGCAACATGGCTCTCGACTGCCGTTTGGTGGACTGCCGTGTGTCTGGCGTGAGAACGGTGGATTGCATCCAGTGGTACGGTGCCCAAGGACGACGGGGAGGGGAAAGCTGCCAGAATAGACGAATACACCGTTCGAGCGAGGTCACGCCAGATACATATCGAGGGAGGTCGTGGTTGAGGGCGCTGCGGTATCGCGGAGTGACTGCCCACACCCTGATATGTCGATGCGAGTCCAAATTCGGCAAGCAGGTTTTTTTTTTTTTTTT
>LNGK01000002.1:913044-947632 GCA_001510575.1 Knoxdaviesia capensis | reverse complement strand
TTTTTTTTTTTTTTTTTTTTCCTTTTCAGCTTCACTATCGCGTAACCATCCCATCTCCCGCGCTGTATCCTTGGGACCGAACCCGTTCTTCCCCGGCCTCGAGAAAAAAAACGACCAGTCCTTCGTCAACCTCTGGGGAGTGGAGAGAAGGGAGAGGAGAGGGCTGCACGCCACCGTGTTTTACTCCTTTTTTTAGGGCCCGACTAAGACGGATAGAGGAAGGAAATTCCGTGGGTTTGGGTAGGGCGAGACGATACACACAGTACGACGGAGCAAAAGAAACACAGAAAAAGGAAAAAAGGAAAAGAAAGCACGGGGGCTAGGATGGGCAGATGCGAGTACTGTAGAAAGGGTTTGGGCAGATTTGAGATTTGTGGTTGCTTTTGCTACCTTTTATGAGACGAAAAAAAAGGAAGTAGTGTACTGTACAGCAGACCTGACGAATTGATCACCACCGCACAAACCACCCAAAAAGGCAATAAAAAAGACTTTCCTTTTTGTTCCCGGTTCTTACGTGCATCCCTCCTCTCGCCAATCTCCACAACCCACCATTTCAAAAGACAGAGCAAAAGAAAGAAAAAGAAAAGAAGAAAAAAACACTGGTTCGGGAACGCGGTAATAGGCGAGAAAAAGAAGCCAATTCAATCACACACGACGGGGACCCGTACTGTGTCCTCTGGGTTGCCATCTCTGGTTCCTGCCTCCTCTCCCTTCCCCTTTCATTATCAGGGTTCGGCAGAAGTTGATGGGCATGTCTAGCGAAAACCGCCATTCCCAAAACCAGCAAAACACCATTTCCCTGCATTATTTACATGGTGGTAGATATGTCGGTGGTGGTGGATCTTGTCGTTGTTCTTGGTTCGGGTGGTTGGAGGAGATTGGCTGTTTGGGACCATACTTGGGGCGTCTCGCCAGGGCCCCCCATGAAGAGAGATTCATTCGATTTCTGCTTTTGTCTGGCGATCGACGGACGACAACACGGTAAATGATGCAAGTACTCTACAGTACTTCGAAAGTAAGCCTGGTTCTCGGCGGTCCTGGGAATAGACACCACCAGTATCGCGAGGCACAGGTATCACAGCCCGGCCCCAAAAACCCCGATGGCGGTTGGCCCTGTCCGCGATAAGATTGGAAGGGGGGGGGACACACACACACACAAAGAACCACAGACATTCAGATACCAAGAAAAAGGCCACGGCCATATAGGCAGGGTCGCACCGCGCCAAGGCCCGCAGAATTGTTCCAGTTCCATTTGTTCCATGGATGTGTTCCACGGGAGGCAGGTGGATGGGCGGCCATGGCTCGGTGCAACGTAAGGCCTTCAGGGCACTTTTTGTTATCTGTACCTTCGTATATATAGTACATCGCTGGATCTTTATTTGGACACTCCGTCTATTTTAAAAGGACGAAAAAAATGAGGAAAGTCTTCCCGGGGTATAAGTCGGACAGACTAGTCGCTAGAGCGCAGGAGGCATCACTCATCCATGGCGATAGGCAGTTCGTCATATACTCCCCGACCGAGAGGAAAGTCGGGGGCGCCCTTTTCCTGAGAGGAGCCGCAACCGAGAGGCCGGGGACCACCGGACGTTGGAGGATTTGCGCACCCGCACTCGTAGAAACTGGCGATTCCTTCTTTCGCTCCCCTTGGGGGGCGCGGCGACTCAGGTGATTGCTGTTACTGATCGCCCAGTGGCGCCTCCATCTATGATATGTTCTTCCATTCCCCCCATCGCTCGGTGTCCTGGAAGACCGCCAGAGGAAGAAAAAACACCATTTCCCCCAATTCCTCCCAGGATCCCCTTCCTTCTCCCTTCCTCTATCTATGTTCAGCATCTATCTCTCCCGTGGACCGCAGCATCCGATGTTCCACACACACACACAATAGCATCCCACCCGTTGGACGCCAGAGAGATTGCACTACGACGTCCTAACCCCCCCGATCCTTCACTTAGCTACATCCTGCATTGTCCCCGTCCTTCAAATGTGCTGTGCCGCTCTCACACAAGGTGGGAAAACTCTTGGGATCTTTTTTTAACAAGCGGGGGGGGGGGGGCCAATTTGCTCCTCCCTCCTCTCTCTCTCTCCACTCACACCTTATATGCTTTGCTTCTGGTCGGCGATCTAGAAGAAAAAAAGAACCATACAAAGTCCGTGTTCAGTGTGGGTGCGGGTGGGTGGTTTCCCAAAGGCCCTGCACCGCTTCCCGTCGCCAGCGTCGTGGTACGATGGCACTTTTTCGCCTCCCCACGCCCACCGGCGGTTTGGTGGTAGATACAACCAGGACCAACGACGAAAGTCCATCACTCATCTCTTGCATTTACTTACTGGAAGATTATGATATACATGCCCCTCGTAAGGTGGAACAACCGCAATCTGTCGCGAGCCTTTTCAGTAATGATATGATGCCCCAACGACGACATCCACACACACACACGTGGAAAAGATCACCGTCGAAATTGCGTCCTGGGCGATCACCTTTTCCCATCCACCCCGTTTGAACCCTGCCAGTATTCGTCTTCCTCTTCTCCCCCCACGCCTGCATGCGGCGAGGAGTCTCAAGTTACTGTACATACAGTACTTACTAGGTGACGCTTTTTGGTCCTCGCTTGTGGCTATATGGACAGTAGGATTCGGCTATGTTTGGCGAAAGGAGCCACGGGTGAAAATCATGGAGGGCTGCCAGAGGAAGAAAAAAAAAAAAAAGGCACGGAGAGACCAGATACTTGGTTATCACGATGAACAACGTGTATTTCGTAACTGGGTCCAATTCGAGCGCTGTGAGTGGCCGGGTCCCTGGCACGTTCACCAGCTGTGGTAAATGTTGGTAGGGGAAATGTAACGCAGTGCATGAGCTTAGGGGTAGGGTTGGGCGGTCTCGCGCCAGATAAGCGTGTTAGTACCACCCTCGCACAAAAGTTTTACGTATGGCGATTCCCACGACCGACAATCTCCATGCTATGATGATATCTCAACCTCCCTCACCACCAGGGCCGTTCCAGACTAGCTCCCCCAACCACATATTTCACCGTAACCCTCCTTCGCGATCACGCTATACCCTTCCGCCAGGCTATACCCGTAGTTGGCCACCTCCTAGCCCTTAACGAGAGAGGTGCGGGACACCTGGACGCAGAGTCTAGGGCACACACGCTCTAGCACCATCCTTGATGTCTTCTTTCTTCTCCTTTTTATCTTTTTATCTTTTTCCTTATGGGGTTTGCTTTTCCGGGCTTTGCGTTGCACTTGCCGCTACACGCTACACTTGTGTGGGAAGCGAACGGGGGAAACGTGGGATGGGCGAGATGCTCTCGCGATAGGAGTGCGTCCGTGGGGTGGACCTCATCACGTTCGTGATATCTGTCGGCGGCGATGACGCCTGACCTGCTGTCTGGTGTGTGAAGGCCCGTGGGCAACGAAGCCCACAAAAAGACGTTCTGATAAGTGCACCCACCAACCACAAGCGCGAATGCTACGGCCAGGAACACACACACAGCACTTAGCGGCCGTGGGAGGCAAATTCCTGTCAAAAGGACACCACCACCACCGCCACACACAACCCGCACTGACGATTGTTTCGGTCCTGTGTCTCTAGCGGAAACCCTCAGTGGCACAGGCGCGACATCCGCTCCGAGTGAGTGAGTGTGTCTGGCTCGGGATGTTGCTGACCAGCGAGCAGTCGCACTCCAGCAGTGTTACACGGGTACTCCCCCGAAATGCCCGTACGTCCAGGGCCGCCTGCCCCTCCCGCCGTACCAAAAAGAAACCAGCAAATTCATGCGTTTTAGAGCCTCCAAAACGCATGAATGTTTCCTTCCGCCGACCAAGAAAGAAAAAAAAACCCCCCAAACCCCCCAAAAAACAAAAGGACCCCAAACCGGCGTCCTCACCATGGTTTGGAACCAGAGTTTCACAGAGAGGAGTTGGGTTCAAAACCAAGAACGGCAAAAAACGTGCTCAACGGTATTCTTCGTGTGAGCGTGTGTGTGAGGGTGAGGGTGAGGGAAAAGAGAGATTGGCGGTGTGACAACGAGACATGTGCATACACGGCACCAAAAAAAAAGAAAAAAGCCACGTCTAAAGAGGGAAGACTCCTTGATGCGCGAGAGCCAAAGAGAGGTGAGGAAAATACCCCCCGCTGGGCTGGGGCCTGTGCATCTGCCGGTCCGCGGTGCTTGTGTGCGTGCGCGTACCAGCGCCACATGCGGCTACGGGAACCGGATTTCCAACTCCCCGTGCAAAGACAGTACAGTACTGTAAGTACAGTGCAGTACCCTGTGATCTGGGGTGTGCCAACTGCCTGCGTTTGGGGACAAGCGCACACGGCAAAGTGCAACACAGCACGGAACGCAGGCTCGGTTTGGGGGCTGGTGGAGGCTTGGAGATGTGCTCTGGCCCGTGGATAGCTGTGGGTGAGTTCTGTATCTGGCCTGTTTGGTAGCAAGCTGTGATGGTTAGGTCTGTTCAGGAGGGAAACGAGCTTCGGAAGAGAGTTGTGGCCGGAGGGCTGGCCAGCCCACATTATCAAACCCATGAAGCCGATGATCGCCAGCACACCAACCAAAAAAAAAGACCATCACTTTTTTCGCCAGCTGGGCCCGGGAGCAGCAGCAGCAGCAGCAGCACAGTGAGAACGAACGAGACTCGTTTACATGTGGCCGTGCCTCACACCTCCTCCCCAAGGACAGAAGAAAAAGAAAAAAAAAGAGAAAAAGAAAACCGCGCACATGTGGCTCCAAGCCCGCCGTCTCGCCCATCACCGGAGTTCCGCGAAGCGCGTCCAGCTGACAAAGCGAGAGTCTGACCTTGACCCCCAGGTAAGAAGGAACACTCAAAAGATAAGAGGGCTGGATAGAACGATACTACTGCACGGATTTTCCAGTGTGTGCTAGGGTTCGTCCGCCGCCGACAAACCCACAAACGATCCTGTGCGAGGCTGGGTTTGCGTCCGGGGTGTTTTGTTCGCTCGCGATTTGCAAGGCTTGATTTCCATTTTTGCTGGTGTTCCCCCCCTGGCAAGGTCTGAGGTCTGTGCCTATCTTTGATCCTTCTCTTTTCGAGAAGCAAAGAGTCTCTCTTCGATGCTGCGAGTTCTTTTCACACTCCGTGCCGGGCGCTTCGGGTGCTTTCGAAACCCTTGGCCCCGTCCTCGACGAGACCGACAGAGAGCAAGCCCGTCCCAAGACCAGACCTGCTTGACCCTCCCGCCTCTTCGCATGAACAACCTGTGGTCTGGCCAGTGTGTTGTATCCCGCCCGTTGTGCCTTTGGCGACCGTCGAGCCAGCCCCTTGGTCCTGTCCTCTGGCTCTCGGACCCGTCGATGGCGACAGCGGAGTCGGCCGGGCCCTTTGATAGACAGCTAGGCAGGAAACCACGCTCCCCGGCTCGCAAAAAGTCCCGTTGGCATCGCCTGATAAACCCGCCTCACCCTCACATGTGCATACGCCGTTGTGCTGTAGCTTGTATGCTAGGGTGGGGGTGGTAGGCCTGGTCGTGCATTCAACGACACCCGAGACACACACACACACACGCCTTCACATGAAGAAGCGTAAACCCTCAAACCAAGGCACTCAAGGAGCATTCATCGCCAGCAAATCCGCAAGCCTCTATTTCTGACATACATCCCCATCTTCTTTTTTTCGCGGCTTCTATTTTCGTTCTCAACCCATGGACCCGGGCCCCTCCTTGGGGATCACCATAATGGATACGCGTAACTCTCCAGACGGGGCTTTTTTCCCCTTCTTGATTTGAGAAAGTCAATCCGCCGGGGGACTCGCCTTCGATCTCCAAGAGCGACGATCTTTCCTGCGTCTTTTCGGGCCTTGCTGTCTTCTGTACACGAGAAGAGTACCGCTGGCCAGGGGCCCGTGCCTGGAGCTAGAAGCCACACCAGAAGGACACCAGGCCTTGACTAAAGATGGAACGTTGGATTGCTTCTGTGTATCTGAGCTTTTTTGTCTTCCCAAGAGATGAAAGAGAAAAAGTGGTGGATCCGGCTTTGGGCTATCCCGCTTGGGGAAACACAGGCGAGGTGTATGGCCGACGTTGACTGGCTGGCCAACTCGTGCGCAAGCGAGACAGGCACCTGTTTTCTATCCTTGTCCTCTTATGGAATGTTCAGTAAAGGCGGGGGGACAAAAGTCGCTCTGGCTGGGGCCGTGGGGGAGAACGAAAAAAAATCGAAAGCTTGGCTGCTCGAATTGGGCCATTCTCCGTTTATCTCGCTCCAATCGAACAACAAGCCAGAACACCACATTATCTGGATCTGGATCAATC
Organism: Knoxdaviesia capensis; assembly: GCA_001510575.1. NCBI lineage: Eukaryota > Fungi > Ascomycota > Sordariomycetes > Microascales > Gondwanamycetaceae > Knoxdaviesia > Knoxdaviesia capensis. The sequence goes on along the minus strand of LNGK01000002.1, from coordinate 941,361 downwards.
CGACCGTCCAATCCATGAAAAATCTGCAGGTCTCCGGAATAGGCCAACTTCATGAAAAGCCAGAGCTCTAACCAATGCCGTGTTACGCTCCGCCCGTGGTGGCCCGCCCGGGACAACACCCACCCGGCATCGGCCAGGCCACAGTTCCGGGGCACACACGGGAACCTGCGGCTAGCAGCACATACACATTCTCCGGCAGACTTGCACGTTACATGGTACGTGGTACATGCGACTGTACAGTACTGTACACCGCAACTTGCCCAAAGCGGACAGACAGTCCAACACGGTAATTATCCCGTATTCTGTCGGGGGTTTCGCTCTCTCTACCAGATCTTGATCAGGTCCGGACAGCTAGCTCACCGGCCAAAGCGCTGGGGGCGGCTTGCGAAAAAAAAAAGGCAGGTAATTTATTCCTGCACGACCATACATACACTTATGTACTACCACCCCAACGCGAAACCAGCGCGACATTTTTTTCTTTTTCTTCTTGGTAATAGTCAAGGGCGTAAAAAGACCGCGCACCCCGCTGACGAGAGATTCCCAAACCGGTCCAAGGAGAAGAGAGGGGAGAGAGCCTTCCCAGTAAGCAAACTGGGGCGCGCGGAGGGAAAAATTCTCCTGCATTTACGGTGTGTTAATGCAGTGCATACAAGGTTGAAGGGACGCACACATAGCGCTGCACGCTGCACTCTTTGTGACTGCATATGCACCACCCATATTAACAAAGGGGAACAGCCATTCGGCTCCCTGCGTCTCGCAGACAAGTCCCATATAGAGTCGGTTTGGTAGGTATGTGGACTTCCCTTTGCAAACAGAGCTGTCCGCGTTGGGCGACTCCTAGTGCTCAATCTGCCACGCCGACCGCGCCCAATCCAGACAATACTGACCCAAAGAGCTCCCCGATCTCAGATTTTGCGTGTTGTTGGACACATCAGTTAGAAAAAGCCTGTCTGTGAACCCGGCCGTGCCCACTTTGTCCGCCCTCCTCCCCCGGTCGGTCGCGTTTGCCGGCAACGGCCAGCACCTATGTTGAGTGTGCGTGTGTGTGTTGCTAATTTCACAGGATGCGCGTTTGCGCGGTTGTTTTTGTGATGCATGAACGAAAGTCGAAAGCATTCATCACCGCTTGGCTTGCTCACTGCTGACCGACTCTTTTTCTGAAGGCTCACGATTCACGACCAAGCTGCATCCCGGCTGTATCTAGCTCCGAACGCATGAATCTAATTTACCTGTTCACCGGTGTTAGCGCCTAGAAGACACCGTTAGTTTCTTTATCTAGCGAATACTAGGCCCCTGGGACGTAACTTTTTTTTCTTTCTTTTGTTCTCCTCACTTGACACTTACAAAACGTCATTCCGACACTGAGTGTGCCTGGCCACGAACAGTAAACTGTGAGCACGGAGACGGGAGAGACACAAAATTGATAGTACCGCATCCTCAGGCTTTATACGTGGGATACGTGGAAGATGCCGTCGCGCTATCGTTCTCTGCAAGGCACACTTCGCCGACTTGGCTACCACTACCACCACAGCTAACAATAAGAGAAGTGTATATGTCGGTCATAAAGCGCTCTTATAGGGGGGTACGTGCACTGGGATTCCACGAGTTCTCTGCCTCTCCGTCTTGCTGTGCAAAACTCGTCATTGGAGACTAGGCAGAGAGTCCGAGAGACAGCGGATCTTCAAATCTTGCCCCTCACCTCGGAATTCCCGCCGAAGAGTGTTGCTGCAGCCCCCCCTTTCCTCTCCCACAGACCTCTCGAAGTCCGGGGCAGGACACCTGCGGACCTGGTCCGCCTGCACCACCCACCCACCTATCCAGCATGTAGCAAGCAGGGCCAGAGACGCAGCATGAACGTGTCTCAGCAACAACCCGAAGGCCTTGTCTTGTCTCAGGTTCCACGTTCGACACCGACGTCAACAGCAGTATACTCTGGTGGATCCCGTCGTTCCGAGCATCCGTTAACATGTGTCCGTACTGACTGACCTCCCTGTCTTCCTGAAAAGGGGGCATTCTGGGCCAAGAGGACAAAAGGGGAATAAAGATGAAAAGAAAAACCAGCACGGCGTGTTCTTCGGCCAAACACCTGGGACAAATCCCAATGGATCGGCCCCAAGCCCCGTTGTGTATCGATAGATGGACGAAGATGGAGTCGTGCGCTACTAGTTGGCGTGATATGTAGGCCCGGGACGGTGGTGTCTCTGCACGCCAAAACCGGGCTTTCGACACCATTGGTGTGTGAGTGTGTCCCAGTTTCCGGACTTTCGGGGCCGGATCTCACAGCCAGAGAGGCCAAAAGATACGCACAAAAAGAGGAAGTGGGTGGAGGGATATAGTTTACCCTTTGCTATAGCCTGCACAGTTATGGACCCCTCCCCTATATCTGGGCCAAAGAAAACTGGACCCCGACCGGCTCGCGGATCCAGGCACTGTTCACTTTTCCAGCTTCCACCAAGAGTTGTCCAGAGGGCCAAAAAAACAAAGGAAGAGATAATATATCAAGCCCATCATATACGGCGATCAGCTCAGCCATTCTATTTTCTCACGGAGTCCTTCTTCCCCGAGTATATGAGCGTCGCCTATTACAGCAGCAAGGAACAGGTCTCCGCAGGTGTCTTTTTTGCTTTTGACGAAATCGGCGACTTGCACGGCGAAGCTGCTCGGTTCGGCCTGGTGTCGTCGGTGCGTGCTGTGCTGTTCTTTCTACGACAAAAGGTGGTGGTGGGAGCTAGGAAGCTGTGGTCTTGGGTGTACCGCCGCGGATCTCGTCCCCGATCGAGAAGAGACGGGCGGGGAGGGAGAGAGGAGGCAGGCACTGGATATTGAGTATGCATTGAAGTTGCAGAGGTGTCGTTGTGTTCCATTGGAGAAAGGCCTTTGCGCAGTTGTCGAAGAACTGTGGTTGGTTGGTTGATGGTGTGTGTGTGGGAGTCTCGGCTGATTGGCGCGCAGGAAAGCGCGACGTCCTCAGTTGAAGAACATCGGAGTCGCGATCGGGAGTTCACAGCGTCATGGCATATCGCCGACGCCGGGCTCTCCCTCCTCCCCTATCTCGACCCTGCCATGGATTTATCCTCTCTACTGACTGACTGTATTGCAAATGCTTCAATGCTGCCAGAGGACCGTGTACCTCACACAGCCATCCACATTCAGTACTGTACAGTAGTCCTGTATCCACGCTCTGAAAGTCCCAGAAACCTGCATTCCCAAGTGTTAACATGCACTCGACCTGCACGCACTGACGGGCAGGGATTCGGCAGGATGCGAGGTACATTACATACACTGATCGTGAGGGACATTTTTTTGGTCTCCTCTCTCCAGATCTGACTGGGCCCAGGGACTTATGTCCCCTCCCCCGCTCCAGGGCTTTTTTCTCGCTTGCCATTGTGTGAGTGCGCGAGAGAGAACAAAAGACGAACAAGCCAAAAAGAAAAAAAAAAAAAACCTTTGGTGTCGGTGCCGTGCATACAAGAAAAGGCGGGCCCAGCCACTCACATCCGCTCGTTCGACGTGCACCCTCGCCCCCCCTATATATCGCCGGAAGCCCGAGAGTGTAGCGTTGCACATGCAGGCCGAAGCCCCAAGCCCCAAGAGACCAGAATGATGCCTGTGGCGAGAGATAGGACGATCTGTGTGGCTTAAAGAAAAAAAAACGCAGCCACGGTTGGGGGGAGAGACGGAGACGTGACGAGGACAGGTCAAGTACTTCAGATGGCGTTGGGGTTTTCTTTTGGGGCGGTCGCCAGACTGTGAGGATGTCAGTTTGCCAGTTCTGGTGCGGCGAGTTGGGCCCAAGTAGTTTCACTACTAGTCTCCAACCACCACCACCGCCGCGGCCGAACTATTTGACACTTCTTCCCGGGGATTTGGTTCGGTGGCTGTCCAAGAAGGAAGAAAAAGGGGGGGACGACCAAAAAAAAAAAAAACGCCACTGCACACACAAAGACTTTTCTTTTCTTCTCCCACATACGAGTGAGTCCACCACCCCTGATATCCCTTCCGGCCCTGAACCGAGCCGAGCCGGTGGTTGCAAAAAGCGCAGACAGATCGGGGTTCCACGCGTCAGAATTTGTCAGTCCACCTCCCTCTCTAGACTGGTTGTTCCCCATGTCCACGCCTGCCGGATATATTTTTTCTCATCTGTACGTGAACTTAAGAGACTGCATATGCACCGATTTTTTTTCCCTCTCTCTCTCTCTCGCGCGCGCCACTTCGTCCCGTATTCCCCATCCCCCAAGAGCGAGGGGAGGGACAGAGAGGCCCAAGAGCAGGATCTGCACCGAGGGTTGGAGAATTGGAGGTGGCCGGTCTGTCGGGTAAGTCAGCCGGAGGCCAGCAAGGAGGGAACACAGTCCTGCTTCAACTGCGTGGTGGGTGGACGGGGGACTCTCAGATGTAGTATTCCCAGCTTGGACGCACGCATTGGGTACTTGCTGGAGTGGTCTCCAGCCAATATTGCTGCTCTGAGTCCTGTGCTCCAGACTAACTTATGTACCTGTTCTGCCGAGTCTCCACCGAAACAGTACATCCGCCAATTGCTTTACCGTCTTTGTTCCCTCTCATGGCGGGGGGCCAAAAAATGAAAAAAAAAACTCGTGCTCCTCCTGCTTCTTGCTGCAGCTCCCAGGAGAAGCTAGAACACGACAGACAGACATAGAACGAACGAAACGGCCGAGAGCCATCGCCACAGTACGAGAGGAAAGAAGGAGAGCAGCGCACGAGCGTTGCGAGTGGGCGCCGGCGTTGCTCTTTCTTTCTGCCTCTCTCTCTCTCTCTCTGTGTGTACGTATGATTCTCTTTCCTGTGTGTGCAGGTGAAATGTGTGTGTGTGCTGCAGCGTTCAGTCGCACGCTACGCATGGAGTGGGCAGAAGAACAGGGAGCCCGACATTCGCCGAGGAGGGGACGTCTTCACATGTGTGTCACCAGGAGAGAAAGGGCGAGTAGGGCAGTCTGGACGCACATACTCGTATGTACTACTGTACTGTTCACATTAGAGGCGACACAGACAGCCAGAGAACAGGCAAAGCAAGCTGGGACCCGCGGCCGTCACACACAGTTAGTACTGTATAGTATACAGTACACACACACACACACACACACACACACACACAAAACCCCCCCCCGCGCCTTTTAGACTCTCTGGTGTGCACGTTGTGCTTCTTATCACACTGGCTCGGCTCCTTCACCAGCCCCCTAGAAAACCAGACACCCGCTCACTCATACACAAGCCAGACTGGTATGTTTTAATCTATTTCCAACAGCTATTTTATTCTCTGTCACAAAAAAGCCTCCATATTGCATCCCAAACGACCAGCACCCAGAAAATGCCCCCCTTTTCTCGACAACTTTCTGACGTTATTAGTCCCAGTTACTCGGTCAAGCTTCAACCAAACCAGCTAAACGAGGGCAAACTCTGTGGGTTTCTTTTCCCCTTAACTAACGACTTTAGTTTAGGCCGTCTGGGCTGGCTTTCGGCTAAACTAGCTGCTTTTGTTTTTTTTTACTCCCCCCGTTTTGAACACTATCGTTGGCCTAGAACATCATAACTGGCCGTGTTGTGAACCTTGTGGTCTATTTCCAACAGTGAAAACACCTAAACCCCCCCCAAAGGGCAGGGAACAGGGAACAGACTCGACAGAGAAGAAGCCCGGGCCAAACGAGACAGAAGAGAGCAAGAAAAAACAAAGAGTCGACAAAAACAATGACTATCGTCTTTCCTAGGCGCGTTGAGCCTTTTAAGGTTAGCGTGTAATGTGCTGTCTCCCGCCCGGGGCCGGGGAACAAACACATACGAGAGCAGAAGAATCTGTACAGTTGGACAGAGGCAGGGAGGTTGAGTGGGTTGTGCCTTCCGGGTTCGACGTGACTTGCCGACCTGCTGCACCTTGTCGTGGATGACTACGCACTTGCTGTGTTTGTGCAAACCAGGTGACTTATCCGAGTGAGGAGTATATAATCTGCTCGTTACGGCCTCTTTACGCGTACCGACGAGGAAAGTGCCTGAGAGGGAGAGACCAGAAGAGCTCCTGCCGCAAACCGGTGATACTCCTGCTGACAGAGGCCTGATATGACCTTGGGTGCCGTGTGTGCCGTGGTAGGCAGGAGCTGTCCGTACTGTAACTTGTGTGGTCCTGCCCCTGCCATCTGTCATCTCTCCGGTTTCCACCCCAAACGTGGTTCACGGTGTGATGGGCGGAACAGCTTTTGTCCGTCTCCTTCCAATCTACCGGTTGCGGTCACGAGGTCGACTTACATACACATTCTTTAAAAACCTGCTCTTGGCCGGTGTCTCTCCTCTGGATCTCGCCTCAACATCTTCGGCAGAGACCTCTCAGACCTCTTCTTCCTCCCTCAACCTCACAGATGCGAACCAGATTCTATCGTGCATGCCAGCTCAGAAAAAAAAAGAACAGGAAGCACAGAGAGCGGTATATATTTCTCTCCCAACCGCCCAAGGAATACAATCCTGGAGCACACACACTCCCCCCCGGTCACAATTTATCTGTCTTTTTCTCCTGCAGCTCAGCGCGCGCCACCGCTTATACTGAAATCCTGAACGGCCTCTGTCGTCTTGTTAGTGCTGAAAACATTCTGAGTTCGCTTAACCGCCAACTTACACATCATATTTTCCTGGTTGACCTCTCGTTTTTTCGTTCAGCCCGTCACCTGTTGAAACCCTGCACTGCTGCACTAGAGTGAGACTCGCAGGTTCTGTCACTCGCTTGCCCACACGTTTTTGTCCCCCCCCAGTACCGAGAAGCTACGCATACTGTACACATCGATTGAAGAGTTGCAGGAGGATCTCTCTCTGCGTGCACAAACCACCCGAATCATGTTCCTCTTGTCCCCCCGGGCCCCGGCCTAGCAGAGAAACACCCCCGCCGTTGCATCACACACCAGCCTGCTCAAAAAAAAAAGAAAAAAAAAAAGAGAACCAGAGCCTTCCCAAACTCCCACCCTCCTCGAACCCTCGAACCCTCGAACCCTCGACCCTCGAACCCTTCCTCCCAACCCTCGTCGATCTTTTTTTTTCCGTGTCCTGCTGTAACCCCGGCTTTCCTCCCCGTTCCAAGCTGCTGCCCCGGAACATCACCAAGACCAACCACAGGCAACGTAACCTACAGTACTCGTAAAAACTCTAACCACTGTGTTTGCCCTGGGGGACGGCGAGGGTCCCCCTGGGAGTGGTGAAAGCAAACTCGATGAACGTCCCAGTGACCCCCAAACCACAGGGAAAAGTGACTTGCGCTGGACACTGTGACTTTTCCTATTTCAGATCTAGCCCGGGGGGAGGGGGGAACAACCAAAGAAAAGAAAAAGGCGAAGGCCAGAAAGTCGAAGGCCAAGTTCCCACTTCCGTGCAGCTTCAACCCATATCTCATGCATTCGATATCCCCCTCAACCCAGGACGCACACTGCACCCTCAGACTCTCTTTTTGTCTCGTTTTCCCACTTCTCCCACTATTTGCGTCTTAACCGCTTCTCTTTCTCTATACCGAGTGTCCTTTGTTCACGCCTCTATATCATCGCTCTTATATAGCTATATCGCTTCCCGGCTTCTGTTAGACTGGGTGGCTCGTCTTCTCTGTGCTTTCCGTTTCTCGTTTCCCTCTCTATCTGTTTCTCGCCAGTCTGTACTTAACTTCTTTTGCTTCTTCTTCTTCTCTTCTTCTGTGATCTTGAATGATAATTTCTTGCCTTTCCTTCTGCTTTTCTGCTTCCGTCTCTTTCTATACATACATTCTCTTCTGCTGCTGTGCTTCCGGAATCTCACGCCTCTTGCCAGACGTACACAACATCGACTTACATACACTGCTTTCTACATCCAACTCACTTTTTATATATCCCACTTGTCTCTCTCCTTCCTGTATAACCAGCTCTGTTATATTATACTACTTTCTCACCACTTGAACACCTTCTCTCTCTTTCAGACCCTTTTCTTCTCGATCTATCTTTTTGCACTTATACCCACCCCCCCACCCCCAAAATCTCCTAAGTCTTCCCTTCTCCTTGGGAAAAAAGAGAAAAAAAGAGACTAATCCCCATCCAACTTAGACCCCTTTGCGTCTCTTCCCCAGTAAGTCTGGCCTCTCTCTCTCTCTCTCTTTCGCTTTTCTCTGTCTCTCTCTTGAGAATTCACACTCCCTATACCACACGACACGGACTACTGCAGTACGATAGTGCACCTTTTTTTCTTCTTTCACCCCCGGCCTCTGCCTCTCTCCCGCCTTTCGAGTTCTTGCCTCTTCCTAGTTCTTGATCGCTCCTTCCCTCGCCCACAAGTACACCCCCTTCCTTCCCTCCACCTTCATCGTCTGCTTCCAGTCATTCTTATATTGCTCTCCCCTCCCCGTTTCCCCCCTTTCTCGCTTCTTCCCTCTTAATCTATTTCTCCATCTCCTCCTTTCTATTGTGTCATCTTAATACTGCGCCTCTATCTTGATTATACACATTGCCATCATCTTCTCGTTGTAATATCTTGTCGTCATCTTGCTTCCATCTAACGGCCTCTTAGTCTTTCCATCGTCGACTATAGCGACTCTTTATGCTCTGTACGACCACATATATACACACATCTTTTAGATATCTCTTTGCCGTCACCTGTCATCTCGTCGATCATCTCATCATCACCAGTGATCCCGTGCCTTTCATCATCGTTCTGTTCTTGCTCTTCCTGTGTCCTTGATTTCCCCGTCTACGAAACAAACACCCAGAAAACACGTCACCATCGATCAATATTGCCGTCGATCACTGTTGTTTCTCAGAGGTCAAACTCTGCCTGTCCGGCTCAATTGAGATCGGCGTGACCAGCCGGCCTAGAATCGACCGATATCCCCTCCGTGTTCTTGTCCTTCCTCTCTTATTGTTGCTTGTCCAAACACTCGCACGGCCTGGCTACACTCCAAAAAAGTCATCCGCGAGCAATCGTCCGCCCCCATGAACATCAACATCCACCATCAAAATCGCTGACGCCGTCGAACCACTAACACGCGAAAAGTAAGACCTCTGTGTGAGAGATCCTTGGGCTTGCTGTGCTGTTTCACCTAGTTGATCGGCCTCCACTCGATCGCGTGCGTGCGTCTTCGACTTACAAGGAAAAGCCGTGCCCTCGCGAAGCCTGTCTCCTTCCCCCCCAAACACTAAGCAACAAGAGCAGCCAAATCTGGTGTGCCTCTTAATCTGTTTCGCATAACACCACCCAACTCTTTTTTGGTTGCTGTCATCCTTCCAGAGTTCCTTCCGTACTTTCTCATTCTTTTTATTTGGGGCCTTTCGCTCCACCCTGAACCCCCCCCGTCATCATGTGGGCCTCTACGTTGCCTCATTACTCGATCCATGGGTCCCATCACTCTCGGAAACCCTCCCCTACTTCTCACCCCAAGGGCCTAGCCCACCCAGACATGCTTAGTCTTGGCCTTCCTGACCATTCAAATACCTTTGCTGACCTCCTCGAACCTGCCATTGACGGTCCTCCTTCTCCCCAGAGCATTCGTGATATGATCAAGCAAAGCTCTTCTTCCATCAACCACACCCGCACTGCCACCACTTCGTCAAACTCGTCTCTACGCTCCTTGACCTACGACTTTCACACTTCGTGGGATCCCATAAACGACGTGCCTTCGTCCTCGTCGCTATCGCGTCGTTCTTCCAACCGGTCCATTGCGAGTAGCATGCCCTCTGGCGATCGTCCTGAAAGTGTTCATCTTTTTGGCAGGACCATCTTCAGCCGCCGCTCGCGCTTCCGTCGTGACACTCCCGAGTCCAACACCTCTGCCGGTAGCTCCGTATACTCTTCCGATCTCACCATGGAATCCGCCGCCATCGCCGCCGTGCCGGCCAGCTCAATTGCCTCGCCTACCGGCTCGCACGATTCTCAGTCCAAGGACCGTCACTTCATGCCTTCTCTGTTTGGCCGCCGTCGTGCCAGCACCAAGCCCACCGAGATCCTGTCCGGTGTTGAGCCCACCACCTCTCCCACCAAGGTGTCGCCGCGAAGACTGCACATCTCTGGCCCCTACAACTTCCAGCATGTCACCCACACCCGTCGTGACCACCTTCCCACCCTTCAGCGAGCTAGCCGCATGGAGTTGGTCAACGAGTTCTCTACGCTTCGTGATAGCAGAATCGTGTCGCCTCCTCTCAACACTTCGGCCTCTGCGGGCGATCTGCACTTCTCCAACTTCTCTTCCGAGGCCCTTCCCGTTCTGGAAGAGTCTCCCGCTTCCGCCTCTGCCATCGACACCACCTTTGCCCACACCCACATTGCTGTCGATCGCCCGGTCGCTCTTCGCAACCGTTCATACTCGGGCCCGAGGCGTCTGAGCAAGGCCTACCGCCTCTCGCAGGACCCTTCGTCTCCCGTTCGCGCGCCGCCGCGTCCTCCTCGCTCTCCTCCGCCGACCGGGACGTCTCCCTTGAGCCACATTGCGCCGCCCATTCCTCCGCCGCGGCTGTCCAGCCGCCAGTCCATCCGCTACGATTCCCGGCCTCACACCAGCGCCGGCTTCACCAAGCCCAGCCCTCTTCTGCTGACTTCGGTTCTCATGGATTCGCCCTCGCCCCCGTCCACTTCGCATGGCTTCATGCCGACTCTGGCGCCTCCCATGGAGATCGAGGTTGCTACCACCCCTTCTAGCGATGTGGCTATCTCTGCCGAGTGGCCTTTGGTGCCGCTGTCGGGCACCTTCGAGGCTGCCTTGGAAGATGTCCCCGAGGAGGACGAACTCAAGGGCCTGCGTCGTGTCTCGCGCATCAGCGTTGTTAGCAACGCCCCGTCTCTGCGTACCACCAAGTCGGTTCCCGTTCTGAGACAGGCTTCCCAGACCCAGCGACCTGCCAGCGCCGGATCTGACACGCTCGGCCGGTTTGCTCTTCTCGAAGGCAGAATTCCCGGCGAGGATGAGTTTGCCGACTTCGACGACCTTGACCGCTCTAACTGGGAGGATGCTGTTGACTACTGCTATGAGCACGAGGCCGAGGCCGACTTCTACTATGAGTGGAGCCCCCCGTCTCTGGATGTCACCGGATGCGGCCGGGAGATGGCTCTGTCGCCGCTCCAGTCGCCTCCGGCCTTCCGGGACTCCATCACCGTCCCTGGAAAGGTTCCGGGCCGTTATGACGTGCCCGAGCTGACTCCGGCTAGCCACATTTCTTCGAGCAAGAACGCCTCATCCGAGACCCTGATGACTCCGATCGTCGACCAGGTCCCGTCCCTGAGCCCGAAGACTGCCACGTCCAACTTTTCCCTGCCGCGGAGCCAGATGAAGCTGAGAATCGATATGGAGGCTGCTGGCCCCGTCCACCACTCGCGGACCTTCTCGCATGCCTCGAGCTTCAAGGAGTCGCATGGATTCAACCTGTCGCCGACTCTCCTCATCCCGCATGACTTCCCCACCGATGCGGACTGCGACCTTCCCGAGTATGACGACGCTGATAGCGACGCGCTCTTCTTTGGCCACGCCCTGTCGTCGTTCAAGACGGCCAACTCGATGAACCTGCTCAACTCGGGCATGGAGCGCTCCAGCACTGCCACCACCCTGACTGCCTCGTCGGGCATTTCGGACTGCAGTACCGACAAGCACGCGTCCGAGGCGTCGTTCTCTACCAAGATGACCGAGCGCACCCAATCTGCCGATAACCTGCAGACCTGGAGCCCCAAGAGCGACGGCTACACCCGCTTCTACGAGGGCGATGACCGCATGGCCCGATCGACCGGCGGCCTGCCGGAGAGCTCGCAGTCGTCGACCCTTCTGGTGTCTTCGTCCCCGAAGACCCCTCCGGCCAAGTCTGGCTCTCGCCGCCAGCGTGCCAGCACCATGGCAACTGGATCTACTCCTCCCCAGTTCTCTCTTTTCCCTCGCCAGCGTCCTGATAGCATCTTCACGCGCGTGTAAGGGACTCCGATGTATTTCCTTGTTTATTCCTCTTTCTTCGAATCTATCATGAGCGTGCCCCATCTTCTTTTCTCTTTTGTTTTTACACCTAGTTTCGTTCTTCGTTGAAGATCCTTCGAGCTGCATTATAGACTCTCGAAGAAAAGTTACAGCCTTCACTGGCTTGGATTTGATTCATCGACTCCTTTTTCGTCCAGCATTTTTTCCTTTCTCGTTTTCTCTTCTATCCTTCTTTTTCTGATCACTTTTTGGGATCTTGGATTCCCCCACTCTCTTTTTTTGTCTTTTTGTTTTTTTTCTTCCATTTTTTCTCTTCTGTTACGTGTTGGGGAGTGAGGGAAGACTGCTTACACCTGCCTCCAAAATTGGAGAATTCCAGGACAGCAGTGTATATCAGCAAAGCTGGACACACGGTCTTGCTCTCTCTTTCTCTCTTCTGAGATGTGTCAATGACAAATGTTTCTAATGATAAAAAAGCAACCTCCATCGGGCACACGGGTCCAATTGGACTTTTCCAGACATGCTGATCTGAATTTGCGTGGATGGAGGATGGAACTCGGCGTTAATATTTTTTTGGGATACTTTTCTGGTTGCTCCTGTTTTATTTCTTTTGTTATATTTCTCTTCTTCCCGGTCTTGGAGAAGTGATTCCCGGCCTGGGCGTGTGTTGGAACTGGCGGCATGTTCCCCGACCAACCTATGTATATCTTCTGGATCTTCGCAGACCAGGCTTATCTTATGTGTGTACTACGAGTGTTATTCAATGAATATTACGATTACGTTTTCAACAAGGCCTTGATCATTGCAGTGAATGGAGGACACGAGGATGTGAGTGGTAAAAAGAGTGAATTGAATGAATGTAAGATGGAGAGCAGAGAGAAAAGATTGGCACCTGTGTATATCACAATTTTCCTCGCCCAAGTATGAAAACTCCCGTTTTTTGGTAATTAGAAGCCAAATTTCCCGACGTAATAATGCGGCTGCTGGCCATGATAAAAGATGATCATAATGATATACAAGATTAAAAAACGGGAAAGAAAAAACAAGCACAAGATGGTGGCCCACAAGAGGTCCGAGGAAATGGAAGTGAATAGTGTGTTAGAGATAGATAGAGACAGAGCAACCATAAAAAGATAATAAGAAGAACATGCCGTTGCGTGTTTTGGCGGTCTTGGGAGGGGGCGGTCTAGAATTAGGGAGGGAGAGTGTCTGCTTTTCAAAGAGAGACACACGGAGAGTGGTATGAGTGTGAAGAGTGTGTTCGGAAGAGACTGGGGAGAGATATGGATGTGGCGGTGGAGGAAGGGACTGGATGTTGGGGGGGATCGAGAGCCAAGGCTGAGACCGAGCACCCGAGAAACCAGGCGGCAAAGGGGCCCCTCCCCAACAGGCACGAGACGGCGGGGCAGCGATGCCGTGCTACAGCACCATCGCGCCCTGCATCGCCAGCTCGTCGGTGAGGTGATCGACGCTGTCGATCAGCTGCGAGCGCTCCTGGTGCAGCGCGGAGAACTGGCGCTCGAGGTCGAGGATGTGCTGCAGGGCGAGATCGAGCACGAAGCCCTTGGTCATGCGGCGGTCGGACGACGTGTCCGCCACCAGGCCCGCCGGGCCCTGCCCACCCTGCGCGCCGCTGCCGCTGCCGCTGCCGCTGCCGCTGCCGCTGCCGCCGGTGCCGGGCGAGGGGAACAGCCGCGTGCTCATGCCCGGCGGCACCGGCAGCACGTCCAGCAGCGCCTCGAACTGCGCGTTCAGGCGGCCGCGGTAGTGTTTCTCGACGAGGTTGTGCGAGGCGCGCGAGTGCTGGTTAGCCTTCTTGCGGCGCGGCGCCCCCGCGGCGCCGGACGCGCTGCCGCGCCGCCCGCCCGACCCGGACGTGGCGGTGGCCGTCGACGTGCGCCGCCCGGCCCGGCGTGCGCGCACCGCGGGCCCGCGCGCCTCCGACTCCGAGCTCGACGCCGCGGCGTCCTCGGACTCCGACTCGTCGTCGTCGTTGTCGTCGTCGTCGAAGTCGGCGCCCGCCGCCGACGGAGATGTGCCCGAGGACGCGTCCGACCGCGTGGACTTGCGCCGCGTCCCGCTGGCCACCGGCGGTGCGGCATGGGCCAGCGGAGCCACGGAGCCGGAGCTGCGGGAGAGTTTGCGGCGCGCGTGCTGCAGGGTCCCCGCGGCGGGCGGGGCCGCGACGGCGGACGCGCGGCGCGGCTTGCGGGAGGCGGGTGCCGGAGGAGCGGGCGGCGTGGTGTTCGGGGTAGCCAGAGTGGCGGAGCGGGTCGGCAGGGCGGCCACCAGGCCCGGGTACGCCCCGGCGCCACCGGGGAGCGCCGCGGAGTACGGGCCCGGCGGGACGACTTGTTGGGTGTGCTGGAAGGACGCGAAGGTTGCGGGCGGCGAGGGGCGGCGGCGCTTGGGCGAGATGGGGGCGTCGTAGGCGGGGAGCAGAGCGGCGGAGGTGCTAGTGGTCTGGAGGGCGGCGCCGGGGTCGTCGGCGTACAGGAGGAGGTCGGCGGGCGTGCAGGTTGTGGGAGGCTGTGGAGGGGGCATGAAGGCGGAGAAGTCGAGGGGGGGTGGGGGTGGGGGGTATGCCATTGCGGATATTCTTGGTGTTGTGTTGTGTTGTGTTGAAGAAGGAATTGAGGGTAGGGAGAGTGGGCTTCCCAGATGGGGATTGGAGGTCTCTGTGCTCGGCCGGGGAGGGCAAAGATACCGAGAGAGTGTATATGTGTGTGTAATGTGGAATGTGGGATATCACAGGTGGGAGGGAGAGTGTTAGCGAGGAGTTCCAACGAGAAGTGAGGGCGAGAACAACAACGATGGAGATAGTAGTAGATGTCAAGTCTCTAACAGGGCGTCAATAGATCAAGGGGGAAGGAGAGAAAGAGGGTCGAGAACGAGAACGAGAGAAGCGAGAAGAGCAAGATCTGAAGATAGAGGGAGGGGAGGAGGGGGGGGGCAAGGAACGGCCCATATATATCACCAAACCCCGAGCTTCACCACCACCAACACACACACCCATGCAAACCAGGGGGGGGGGAGATGCAAAATCCTTTCTTTCTCTCCTCCTGCAGTCTTTGCTTCCCCGCGTGCTGTGTGCGGGTGGCCAAGCACCCAAGCGAGAGCCCACCGCGTGTGAGGATGTCCAAAGTGGTGCCGGGAATAGAATCAGTGGTCAGTGAGAGGCGTTTGCATGTGCCAGATGCAGGCAAGCCGGTCCCGGGACCGAAACGGGTGACACCAACGACTGCCAGGGGGGGACCAGACACCACCACTGGAAAGCAGCAGAAGAAAAGAAGAAGGAATAGAAGGAGGGAGGAGGGATATCGATGACGACAGCACGACAGGAGAGACACACACGCTCTCTCTTCGGGTTCCCCTCTCGGGATGGTCCAATTGCACGGGACAGCGGTCTCTCGGGGACCTATATATACAGCCCAGGATACATGGACATCCAGCTAGTATAGATGCAGTTAAAGAGGTACTCTGGTCGCACGTCCAAGGCCCAAGTGGTTCCATATTTAAACGCAGTCGTTGTGTATGGATGCACTTTAGAAGCTGCATAGTATAAGCAGAGACCCGAGCTGTGCTTTGCTGTTGCTGCTCCTTCCTTTCTCTTCTCCACTCGCCGGTTCCAGAAAGGTCAGGTCGGGAAGCCTCGGGGTGGGATGCAGTGGAGCAGGAACCAACGAGCGGATCCGGGATGATGTCTGCGCTTTCCTTTTGTCCTTTTTCTTCTATTTTCTTCGAATCGGGCTATCTATTCCCGTCCCAACTACGTACCGGACCTTAACACTCTCCTCGCCCTCTCTCTCTCTCTGTGTGCGTGTGTCTTAATCGTCAGACGGCACATCCTTGTGTCTGGCAGTGTGCTGCTGGCCTGAGACAACTGCGGTGTTTTCGGTCGGGGGGGGGGTTGCAAGACACAAATCAGTCACCGAGGCCACCACCCACACACTTACTTGACCCTCACTCTCTCGCCCCAGGGAAAGAAAACAAAAACGACGCAAAACCGGTTGGAAAACGTCAATATGCACATCCCAACCCAGAAGTTGAGAAATCGGCATGGTCTAGACGCCCAGCAAACGCAGCGCTGAGGAGAGGAGAAAGCGCCCCAGAGCAAAAAGTGGCGCGATGGTCACGGCCAGGTGGCGTGGTGTGGGGTTTTTTTTTCTGCCGGCGCCGGATCCCCGTTTTTTTTTTTTTTCTCTCTTCTGGGGGAAGCGTCACGGTCGTGTACATGGAAGTGGTGTTTGCCAAGACGCCCAGATGATTGCAAGCCGCTGGTGATAGCTGTTATAGTTCCTTTTAATGAAGGAAGAAAAAAAAGAAAAAAAAAAAAAAACTGGCGATGGCTCGATGGGCTGGTTCCATGACTCAATGCTTGGGTTGGTGTCGTTGCGGGGGTTCGGAGAGTGAGGTGTCCGCGCGCGCGCGCGTGTGTGTGTGTGTGTGTGTGTGTGCGTGTGGGTGGGTGGTAGCCACGAGCTGGAAGGACGGAGAGCCCCGCTGCAGCGTTGTGCTGACACTCCAACACATAACAATCGCTTCACATAGCCGATGTACGGCCCTGAATCCTGCAGACAGCACCCCTGGGGGTTCGGCGCCCTTTTCGGGATAGATCGGTGGCCCTCAGGCCCTCTATTGCTCGTATATCAACACCAACAAAGGAAAAAAAGACCTCCCCGGATTCTTGATCCAAGGTCGCCGAGTTTGAGCAGACAAAAATAGCAAAGGAGGAAGAAATAACCGGAGAGCCTGTCTCGGATTCCGCAGCCGGCGGTCGAGTCCACAGTTGCTTGCTTGTGTCTGGCTCTTCCGTCCCGTTGTCTCTCCGCCCGACCCTGTTCACCGTACCCAAAGCATCCTGCTCTGCCGAATAGCCTTTGCGGCCTACTCCTTACTGGCCGTTCGCCGACGAGAGACACAAGACCACGGTACATTATACTGTATCGCCACGCCCCATCAGCCTGTCGGTGTTTCTCCGGTTCCGCTGCCGGATGTATCGTGCACTTCGCCGACTTTTCCCCAAGCCACATAGACGTTCGGTTGAATCTTAGAGCTAGCTAGTACAAGAAAAAAAAAGAAAAAAGCAAAAAGAAACTGCCGCTAAAGAAAAAAACAACCACCCGGCCCCCAGTTACTGGCATGCGCGTGTGCGTCACTGCACCACCCGCCCTTTTGTTAACTGGACTCCCCGATTTATTTTCCCGCATACCACAAACGTCACTCCGGAAGCTCTTATCTGATAAGCACGGGTGGGTGTAGTATAGTACAGTGAAGGCAACGAGGGGTTGTCCACTGTCTACGATTGATTCCGTAGGGGTCCTACGAAGAGTGCTGCTGGAATTACAATCCTGACGGTACCCGCTCCAACGACATGCACGGTGTAGCAACCCACAAGCCGGGCGGTCCACATATCCGTACAGGTTGGCGGTGATGCCATGGATGATACCGGAACCAAGCCCCGGCCGCGTGCAATATGGGCCAGCTGTGTGTGTGTGCCACGAGCAACTCGCAGTTCTCAGTATGCCAAAGACGGCCCAGACCCGTCGATAACCCCATGTGCTGGCATGTTGATTTTCTCGCCTGCAGTCTGTCGTCTGTCGTCGTCTGCACTGTAACGCGCCCCGTCTCCGGGCTCCGCCACAGACCCGCCTCCTTCCTTCCGGTTCTCCGTCTGCCGACCGTTTACCTCGGGTGCAAAGACAGAAAGAGCCTTAGTCACCCAAGCCCTGAATCGCTCCTGCTCCTTTTTTGACTTTTCTCTTTTTTCTTTTTTTTTTCGGCTTTTCGCCGGTAGTCTCCATTGCCAAGTGTTGACACCTGGCCGCGAGGCTCCGTATTTTCTATCCCGGCCCCCGGAGACGGGAATCTCCGGTGCTCCGACGACACATCCTGGCATCATTTCGGGAACCACCTCCCAAGCGCGTTCTTGTCTCTCTGCTGCTTGCATAAATACCCGACACAAAACACCGCCGGGCCAACAGGCACACATGCAGTATATACTACCCCAATACACCTCGACAATACCTGCCATGGCCCCCAAACTGTTTCCGCTCCCATGTGGGTTCTCGGCCGTGTCTCACGCGCGGGTCTCGGGAATCCAGGCCTCTGATTTCTCTCGCTCATTATTGGTCTGGTCCTCGTGTGCCAAGCTTGTCTCGCTAGTTCTCTGTATCTCCTCGCAGACCTTTCCTGCTGCCCCTAACAACCCTCCACATACCAGCCACCACCAACCAGACCCCTCAATTGCATCCGCAAGCAGGTAAAAAGTCAAACTTGCGCGACCTATATGAAAGTTAAGTCCGTGGCTTTGGAATTTTGCTGGATCCGCATGTTTCTCACTTCAATTCTCTGGCAGGTGTATCTCCCAAACAGAGCAGAAAATCACCTTCTTCATAGAAAGAAGGGAGATAATCAGCTTTCGAATCTGCTTCCAATGCTACATCCGCGCACCGCCTCACAGCTCTGTTTCCCGCTAGGCTGGCAGATTGCGTCCACGACAGTCTTTTCCGTCTCGTAACCACTTCCGCCACGTTGCGCGCTTTCCACAGACTCCTCCATCACGTCCAAATCACGTTCTGCAGTCCCATCGCATTCAAACTCTATCATATTCAACACCCGACTCCATCACCATGCATCTGCTGAAGATCGGTAGTCACGGCGAGCTGCATTCACATTGCCGCCTGGTCGTATCCTCCCCCGACTATGATGAAATGTCGAGGCCCTGCACTTCGAAACCGCCGAAATCAGCATGGCTGCTGCGGCTCTCTACGCCGTGAATAGCGGTGCCTGGTTTCCTACTACTGGCCGCGCTGCCGTCTTCGGCCCCGATGGCCGGGAGATCTTGCATATCCCTGCTAGCATCCCGGGCGATGCTGCTCCCGATATGATGGCTTTCTTTAACACCACTGGACGCGTTGAGTTCTCGGCTTCGAATAATAACGGCGAGTAGTCATGGGGTATCCTGGAGGAGATCCGGGCTGGGTGGCCCGAGTGTGTTCCTGAGGTGGCCGGCACTTTCCGGGACCCGGTCACTAACCCCGTCCCAGACTCTTACAGGCCTCAAGGTTCTTTGGGGTCGAGGTTGTATGACAGCTCTGCTGCTACACACGATAGTTAGAGATCCTTGCCCGGAGGTACAGACAAAAGCACTTTCGGCTCTCTATAATGGTTGTATTTTGTTTTCCATGATACCACAAGCAGATTCAGGAATAGGAATCAGCCGTTCAGGTTTTTCGTCCACTAAGTTTTGGCTTAATGGCTTGAAGGCGTTCATAACCTAAATGATGTCCGGCATATGTTCTATAGAGCTTGTGCAAGGAACCCCATTATCACAGTGATAGTCAAGGCCATAGGACAACCTCCTTCGCTCATCACCTTCTCTACTAGCTATACCAGATGAAGCTATACCCAGAAACAGTGAGAGCGCTCATGAGATAGTTCACCATCACGAAGAGGTCATCCACACAGATAGAAGAACTATAGTTTACTATACCCAAGAAGAAACACAAAAAGGAAGAAAACACCCCCCATCCCACCAACCACGACAAGAGAAGAAACATACACAATATAAAGATCAAAAAATCAAAAGAACGCCACCACTCCCACCCACCACAGATGGACCAAAGAAGATTCAAGAGAAACATCAGTCCCACCAGGTATGCTTTTCTTTCTTGTTCTCCGTCATTGTGCGTCCCGGGGGTGTGCCTAGTAAAAAAACTTTTATCTCCTGTGTTCAGAGGGAAAGGGGGAAAAAGAGTGAGAGAATAGGTTAAAACTAAGCGAAAAAGAAAAGAAAGAAGAATCCTGTATCTAGCCTGTGTGTATCCCATCTGCTAATATCGAGAATCCTCTCGAGGAAAAACGCAAATCGATGAAGAGAGTGAGAGAGAGAGATAGCAGGGGGGGCAGGTTGGAGGTTGAGAAGGGAAGAGAGGCAACCCTGGGGTTACCGATGGACGGACGCCACGTTACCACTTAGGCGGGAGAGGCCCATGAAGCCGTACACTTCCAGGCACGAAGCAGACGGAAGCAGTTTAGGGAGAGATGAGGGGGGTGTAAGTCACCATTCGGTGACCATCCCATCTTCACCATCACAGCTCTCCATCCATCTATCGACCCCAGCAAAGAGAGAAGCGCGCTTAGTTAGCCCGCTTCTTCTTCTTAGGCCGCTCCTCCTCCTCCTCCTCTTCGTCATCATCATCATCACCATCCCCTCCATCCATCTCCACATCACTCTCACCCGACCCAGAGCCCGAGCTCTCGTGGTCCGAGTCAAACTCCTCCGCGACGTCGCTATCGCTCTCCGCCTCAAAGTCGTCGTCGACGCTCTCGTCGTCCTCGTCCGCACTGCCGCGATCAATCTTGCCACCACCGCCGCCACCGGCGCCAGCAGTGGGCGCTTCGTCGTCCGACGACAGCTCCGCATTCCGCAGCGTGGCGGCAATGAGCTTGGCATCCTCGTCGATTTCGTTCTTGACGCGCAGCCCCTTCAGCCGGAAGAAGGCCTCCAGTCCCTTGAGGTCCTCCCGGTTGATGTTGCTGAACTGCGACGAGCTGGTGCCGTTCTTCATATGCACGGTGATGTCGAACGTCTGCAGCGCCGACACGGCGCCGCTAACGCGCGAGAAGGTGATCGACTGCGTCTGGTCGTAGGCGATGTACGTGGCCGGCTTGGGCACGAACATGAAGGCCCGCTCCAGGCAGTAGAGGAAGCCTTCGCTGGCCTTGATCGAGCACTTGATGCCCATCTGGCCACGGTGACTGTGGGGAAGGCGGCAGAAACAGGTATGTTAGCTGGAAGACTCTCACGAAAGACTTTGACCGACGATGAAAAAGAAAAAACAGAAAAAGAAAGAGAAAAGAGAAAAGAGAAAACCAGAAAAGAGAAAACCAGAAAACAAGGGTGTACATACGTCAGGAAATCCTTCGCGGGAGCGCTGATCTTCTTCTTGGCCAGGCCGCGGAAGAGATAGGTGATGACCTGGTGCAGGGGCTGCTCGTAGTGAGGCTGCAGCGTGTCCTTGTACTTGGTCTGCAGGTCCTCCTCGGACAGGTTGAGGTCGATGGTGACCTCGTCCTCGTTGTCAAACTGCATCACCAGGAATGGGTACCGCGTCTGGCCCTGGCGGAGCGGGGGGTCCAATCCGATGCACAGCATGCAGTGGGTGTCGTCTGTCGGCAGCACCATGAACTTCTTGATGGCCTCGTACTGGATCTTGTAGTCGTACGTCTTGCCCCGCAGCCGGAACGAGCTCTCGTACATGTCGATGTCGAAGCGCCCGCGCGGCGTGAGGTGCAGGATGTCCAGGAAGGTAGCAATGGTGTCGCCCGCCGTCTCGCCGATTTCCGCCTTCTCCATCAGCGTCTCATAGAACAGTGCGACGGCGGTCTTTTCCTCTTCGGCGCCGCTTCCAGCCGCATCGTCGCCGCCGCCCTCGGCGGGCTCCTTGGCCTTGGAGGCCGCGGGGATGTAGAAGCGCATCTCCACCAGCTGGTCCTTGCCGGCGCCGGCCTTGTCGCCGGGGTCGCGCGCCCCGCCGAGCCCAACGTTCTTGGGCGGCGCGTTCTTGCTGGGGTCGAGCGCAAACTCAATGGCCACCTCGTTGCGGCCGGCGAGGTTGGTGTTGGAGATCTCCGCGTACGGCACCTCGAACGCCGGGCGGTTCTGCACGCTGAACGTCAGCTCGGCCTTGGAGAACTCGGCCTTGCCCCAGTTCCAGCCGCGCAGCGCGTGCTCCTTGTTCTCCAGCGTCATGCTGTACCAGCTCTTGAACACCTTGCTCAGCCGGTCGAAGTCGCCCTGCTGGAAGCCGTCCAGCTGGATCACCCGCGAGTTGCGGTCGAGGATGCGCACCTCAAAGCCCTTGGCCGCCCGGCTCCATTGCGCCCCGCCAATCTGCGTGCTGTCCAGTGTGAACGTCTCCGTGCCCGATGTCGGCCGCCATCCGAAGCCGTCCTTCGCAAACCGGCATTTTCCGTGCTCGCGCGAGAGGTCGAGGTAGATGTTGTCAAAGCTCTCACTGTAATAGTTCCGAGGCCCCCGCATTGTGTCAGCTTGTCTGATGAAGAATACGGAGAAGAAGAAAAATGCTGTGTGTCCGGTCGTTGCGGTATCGATACAATCTCACAGCCCCGGAAAGCTTGGAGAAATGCAGAGGGGGAGGAAAGGAAGAAAAAAAGAAGGAAAGATTTCATCAACAGCTCAATCATCGGGACAGCAATAAATACTCCAACTGCCATCCCGAGTCAGGAAGTCACTCACAACATGGCCATGTTTGAAAATAGGCGCAGCTGCTTCCGTAACCACCAACTGGTGGACGAAAGCAAGAATGGGAGATAGAAGGAGGGTGGTTATCGAAATAGTAGGTGAGGCCTGCAAACAAGCTCGAAAGGATCTCGTGAGAAGGCGAAAGAAGGAAAGCAGGAATTGATGATTTGATGTCGTCAGTCAATGGAGGAAACCAGAATAAAGCTAAAAGAAGGTGGATGAGGAAGAAAGGACGAAGGAGGAAGAAAGAGAGAAGAACGTGATAACAGTTGATGGATGATAAGTTGCAATAATAAATAGCAAACAAAGCTTTGTGTGGGCAATTGTTATATTATATAAGGAAAATATGAAGCTCTTTTTTTTGGGCCCAAAAATGCTGGTCGCCAAAAAAGTTAAGGCGCGCGTTTGCCTCGCGCCTGCCACTTTAAGGGGTACGTACCTTTTTTTTTCTTTTTTCTTTTCGGTTTTTTCAATTTTCTGCTCTGCACAGAGATTCACGCACTGGTGAACGCGTTAAGTGGAGAACAAGAAAAACCGGTCCAAATATACGGGCACAGTAGGGGCCCAAAGTCTCCTCACAATTTACATAAGTGCACAACCAACCGTGGTGATGTGAGGATGACCACACACTTTCACAAGAAGATAATTCCCGAAACTGAGAGGATAACAGCAAGAACTCGATGCAAATTAGGGCAGAGCTCGTTGAAACTGCAGAACCAACTATCCAAAAAAAAAAATCCAAGCATTCCCCCCTAGGGACTGACACCAGCTCCAAGTAAGTACACGAAGATACCGAGGCTATATATAACTTCAGGGTTTGGGAGTGTGTCCCCCCATCTACTCGCTCTTGCGCCCGTGCTTCGCCCACTCGCGCAGCACGTTCTTCTTGATCTTGCCGGTACTAGTCTTCGGCAGCTCGTCGATGACCTCGACCTCGCGCGGAACCATGAACTTGCTGATGTTGCTCTGGTGCTTCGCCCAGGCAATCAGCTCGTCGCCGACGAGCGTGTGGCCCGGCTTGGCCGTCACGTACGCCTTGGGCCGCTCGCCCCAGTGCGAGTCGGGCACCGCCACCACGCCGGCCTCCAGCACCGCCGGGTGCTCGACCAGCATGCTCTCCAGCGCCACCGACGAGATGTTCTCGCCGCCCGAGATGATGATGTCCTTCGACCGGTCCAGGATCTGCGCGCTGCCGTCCGGGTGCCACACCGCCAGGTCGCCGGTGTGCATGCCGCCGCCCAGGAACAGCTTGCGCGTGGCCTCGGCGTCCTTGTAGTAGCCCTTGGTGCAGAGGTTGCCGAAGAAGATGATCTCGCCAATCTCCTTGCCGTCCTTCTCCACGTCGATCAACACACCGTCGGGCTGGTCGGGTTTGACGATGCGGATCGGCAGGCTCGTTAGGAAGCCGTGGCCCTGGCGCGCCATGCGCACGAACTTCTCCTTGCCGGGGAGCGAGTCCCATTCCGGCATTGCGTAGCAGGCCGTCAACGGGCCATACGACTCGGTGAGGCCGTAGGCGTGGCGGGGATGTAGGTTAAAGTTTGTCTAGGGGGTACAGTTAGTATTGGAGGATTCGAAGCAAAAAGAAAAGCAAAAAAAAAAAAAAAACTCACCATCTGCTCGAACAAGTGGGCGCTGGGCGGGCTCGCAGCCACAGTCACAATGACGGGGTTAGGCAGACGCTCGGCCTCGGGAGCGGCGCAGAGGATGGTGTTGACGGTCGGGGCAGCACTGAAGTGGGTGATGCCCTCTTCCTTCAGCAGCTTCCAGATGAGCGGGTAGTCGACCTTTCGCAGGCAGATGTTTGTTCCGCGCACAGCGCAGATGGCCCACGGGAACGTCCAGCCCATGGCGTGGAACCTGGGAAGTTTCAGTTTCCGTGTTAGATTGTGGTGTTTCGTGACCGAGGAAGACCAGAACAACGGCGGGGAAAACTTACATTGGCAGAGTCCAGAGGTACTTGCATCGGCTTCCGGGGACGTTCAGGGTTGACTCGACGATGTTCGCCATTGCGGCCAGGTAGGCGCCGCGGTGGGTGAGCATGACACCCTTGGGTCGCGAAGTGGTGCCGGAGGTGAAGGGAATGGCGATAATGTCGGTCTCGTCGGCACACTGGCCCTGCAGGTCGGCCCAGCCCTTTCCGCCCAGCCGGATGTCGTGGTTCAGGCCCTCGAGCACTGCATCGTCGAACGGGCCGCTCAGCTCGCCCTCACTAGCATCGGTGTCCTTAGAGAGGGAGGGAGAGAAAGAGTTAGCATCTCAGCCGTAGAGTCAAGGGCAAAAAAAACAAGACTGAAGGGGCAACACACCAAGTCGATAATCAGCGGCGTATTAGGGTGGGTCTGGCGGTACATGTCCAGCAGCGGCAGGTACTCCTGGTCGACAACGATCGAGTCGACCTCTGCAAAATCGAAGATGTACGAGATGTCATCCTGCTTGAGGCGGTAGTTCACAGGGACGACAATCGCGCCGGCGGCGGGGATGGCGAAGATGCTCTCGAGGAAGGCGGGGGTGTTCGGGGCGAGGATGCCGACGCGGCGCAGGCCGTGCTTGCGCAGGTAGTAGGCGAAGCCGCGGGCGCGGTCGGCAAACTCCTGGTACGAGCGGCGCAGCACCTTGCCGTTGACGGTCAGGTGGAAGATGGCTTCCGCGTTGGGCTCGATCGCGGCCGAGCGCTGCAGAAAAAAGGTCGGCGAGAGCTGGTGGATGTTGTAGGTGTGCGAGAAGATGTCGTCGGGCTTGGCCGGCGCGGCCGGGAGGAGGTGGCCCAGGATGCTGCCGAGGCGGGACGACGGGGCCGACATGGTGGGAGAGGGAGGGCAAACGGAACTTTTCACGGAGAGAACAGAGTGAAGGAAGGCGAGGAGAGGTTGAAAGCCGGACTCAGACCCTAGAAGGGAGGAGACGAGAGAAGCGAGGGGGAGAAGAGACCGAGACTGGAATGGCAAGAATGGGGGTGTACGAGCAAAAGAGAGAAACAATAAAGATGAAGATCAGGCCGGCCAGGGGAAAACCAATCGACCAGACACCGAACCAGACTATTATATATATTGTCCAACGGGTATACAGATATACTGTCGCAGCCGGAGCTGTCGAGCCCAGCCAATCACGGTTACCCGAGGTAAATGTGCACCGCAGCTATCCGCGAGACACACCCACACAAACGTGAATTTTAGGGGGACACACAGTTCAAAGCTAATGACGTTGGAAAGCCAAGAAGAGCGAGCAAGTAGCTATGCAGAGAAAGGAGACGGCACAAGAGACGGATAGACACCAACGTTGAGGGTGAAGGGAACAATCAGCCACACACCAGAAAAGAAAGCTGGAGAGAAGAAAAGTTGGGGAGATGAAGTTGTGTGTTCGGTGTGAGGAGAAAACCGAGACAGCGAGGGAAGTGATGAGGGAACTGGAGGAAGGGTGGAGGGAGGTCCTGGGTTACAGAGAGTTAGGGTTAGTTCCCCCGCATTCCGGTTCCCAGGGCCTGCTTCTTCCAGAAATGGCTGGTCTTCTGCGCTGGTGATTGATTGTTGCTGTCTGCCTCTATCACCAAGGTGGGACAACCGAGAGGGGAGAATATACTACGAGGACGATGCTCACCTTCCGCATAATTCGATTCCAGGAATCAGTCACCACACACAAAAGCCCCCAAACCTAAACATCCCGCGGTTCAACAAAGCCTCACCGATGCCACAGACGCGCTGGTCCGAAGCCGAGGGCAAATGGAACAAGAAAAGCGCCAGCGAACCCAAAGTTTTGCCATCTGCACTCTTTTTCCCACTTTTCCTGGGTACACAAAACCTCTGGCTGGGCGGGCGTCAGGCCCAAAAAAACCCCAGGCTTACCCCAACAAAAACAACCCCAAGCCTGGGGAATCCGGGGTAAACAGCATCATCTGCTAACAAGGGCCCAGGACCAAAATGTGGCAGATGTCTCCAAAATAGGGTTCTCCGAAAAGTCCGGGGCAGATACGAAACTGGGCTTCTTCGAGGCACTCCGTTCGTCCGAGCCGGGGTGCAGCCAGTAAAACAGCACGCATTAGGCTGCTGGTGGGGGGAGACCGTCAACCCGCTGGAAGCTGCTGTGTACTGTAGTGTTCCGAAATAGCACATTTGGGCCGCAACCTGCTAAACAGAGCCGCAGGAAACGTGGGGTTTGTCCGCTTCTGGCCCGGGAAGAAGCCGAGCTTTCGACTTTTGTCGTTCGTCGCAAGAGTGTAACTGTGATGGCCTGAGTTCTGGATTCCAGCAGATGTGGAAGGGGAAATGTGTGATAGCGAAATGGTGGCCGGTGCTTTGACGTGTTTGATACTGTTGTGGCCCGGGCCAGGCTAAGGGTTAGGGTATGAGAGAGCGACTAGGAAAGCTTCCAGGGAAGCTTCTTGACTTAGGTTTATTCACCCACTGCAAACTCCAGCCCAGCACCGACTGTGGCGCACACCCACACCAGCCACACCTGGCGCGTTAACCACCATCGCGACGCAAAATCTCAGAACCGACAAACGACAACGACAACGACAACGACAAGATATCAGCACACTGAAGCCTCCGCATTACAGCTTTGAAGCCAATGCGGCAACCCTAGCTTTAGCATCACCGCACTTTCCATTTGGTACTAATTAACTTGATCTTTTCCCTCTAACCGCACCTCCAAATCATGGCCCGCACAACATCCGCCAAACGGGCACGCGCCGAAGACGCCCCCGAACCCGCCACGAAACGCCGGGTGTCTGCCCGTCAAGCTGCCCGGGGGACGCCGGCATCGTCGACCGCCACGCCAGCCTCACCGCCGCCGCCTGCTCCGGCTCAAACTAAGCCCACAGAGCCGAAGTCCAAGCCCAAAGCCGCCCCGAAAGCCGCGACATCCACCAAGAAGGCACCCACACCCACACCCACACCCACACCCACCACCAAGCCCAAGTCCAAGTCCAAACCCTCACCCTCAAGCACCGCCGCAGACCCCACCCCCCCGCCCGCTCGCTCGGTGTCCCCGGACCCCGACCCCGCAACCCTGCCGGACACGAACCCCGATGCGCCGCGCCACGCCGGCGAATGGTACTGGCTGCTGAAGGCCGAGCCGGAAACACGGCTGGAGAACGGCGTGGATGTGCGCTTCTCGATCGACGACCTGCGCGCGCGCCCGCGGCCCGAGCCGTGGGACGGCATCCGCGCGTACGCGGCGCGGAACAACTTGCGGGCGATGAACCGCGGGGACAAGGCGTTCTTCTACCACTCCAACTGCAAGGAGCCCGGCATTGTCGGCGTCATGGAGGTGGTCAAGGAGTTTTCCGAGGACAGTACGTGGCGCACCCCATCCTTCCCCCCCCCTTCTTCTTTGGCGACCTCTCCCACCGGTCTCTCTCTCTAAGACGTGCGTGATCTGCAGAACTAACTCTCCCCCACGCAGAAAGCGCCCGCCGCCGCACATCCCCCTACTACGACCCGTCCTCCACGGCGGCGGCCCCGCGCTGGAGCGTCGTGCACGTCGAGTTCCGCAAGAAATTCGCGGTGCCGATCGGGCTGAAGGAGCTGCGCGCGCTCGGGGCGGCCGGCCCGCTGCAGGACATGCAGATGCTCAAGCAGGCCCGGCTGAGCGTGAGCCGCGTGTCGGCGGATGAGTGGGGCGTGTTGTGTGAGCTGGCGGACGAGAAGGCGCGGGAAGCGGGGCTGGAGCATGAGGTGTGAGCCGCGAGCTGGAGGTCCTGGATAGGGCTGGGTCCACGAGTCAGGGCTGCCCTCATGATGGGTGTAGACCATATCCCCGGGAGACTTGGCTCTCACTGTACCTTAATTTGTATACCAGTTTCTGTAACCCATTTTGCCCAGCGTCATCCGTGTCCACATGTTTGTTCTCACGTTCTGCATCTCTTCTCAGCACTACCCGCCGCATCTGTGCCTCCATATCCCTCTCAGCCTGCCCTGCTAGCTTCCTCCTCTCGCACAAAACCCCAAACGAAAAGGACTGGCCTGACCACCACCCTCCACTCGACATACATGCAGTGCATCTTCCCACCCCCAAAAACGAACTCGTTCTCCAGGCAACACATCCACACACCTCCCTCCCCCACACGACTACCCCAGACCATCGCAGGATGCCACCCCCTCCCCACGGTCTCCCGGGCCCGCGGATCCGGCAAGCCCACGCCCCCCCCCCC
>LNGK01000002.1:896954-913031 GCA_001510575.1 Knoxdaviesia capensis | reverse complement strand
CCCCCCCCCTAGCCGGCCCAAGTGCGCCGCGACTCCGAAAGCAAGGCGTGCGTGGAATGTGTGATGTGTGTTGTTGTGCCTTTCTTTCCCTGGGGAGTCTGGGCGTGGTCTGGGCCTGTGGGTTGGCACTGAATCGCGCGCTTTATGGAGTAGAGAGAGAGAGAGAGGGGGAGAGGAGGGAGGCAGTCACGAGGCCATTTCCTGGGGGGTGGTGTTCTTGGGAGTGCGCGTGGGCTGCACCCGGATGTCTGGCCGGTTTGGTGCCCTGGGCTTTCGTTTTGGGTGTTGGAGGTTTCTGCCAGGACTGACACTGCCCTGGCCTGGGCACCTATCGAACCACCCAGCACCTCCCTCCCACACAGAGGCCCTTCCATCTCAGCCCCCCAAACTCCCCAAGATCGACTTTCCAACACACACCAACTCCCCCTAACACACACATATCTCTCAATCTCCTAGAACGCATCTACTGACTGTATCCTCCCAAACAGGACCTACAAGCGAAGAATACCCGCTCCACCCGGCCTGGAAAAACACAAACCCGACCAACACCCGAGGCACTCCCCTCCCCTCTCCCCTCCCCGACTCAGCAGAATAGACCTGGACAAGCGAGTGTATATCATTGTCTTGGCAGGTGAAATTATCCTATATAAGCAAATATAAACTTCAGACGAAGACACAGCAGGATTAAATTGCGTGCTGGTACCTCGCATCTCCGATCCCGTGGCCACATATACGAGAGTTACGCACTCACTCACTCTCCATCTTTGAAAACTACGCACCTCCTCGGGTCCAGCCTCGCTTCCCATCGGGTACTTCCCAAGACCTCCTCCCCGACACATCACATACACACCCTCATTGCACACAAAGAAAAAGTGAAAAAATGATATAACCTTCCTCTCAAGTCCCTTTCCTTCTTCTATCGTATGGACGGACTAACAAGATAAACTAATTTTTTTCTGCAAGTGTTTTCTCAACAGGTCGTTTTTTTTTATTCATGAAAAAAAAGCCATCCAAAAACCTTTTCCCAGTGGGACCCAGTGGGAAACGGAGTGTTCCCCAGAGACCAGTAACCCTCCTGTAAAACACCATCAAAACAAGTTCTAGGCGGAGTGTGTGTGTGTCTGGGGGGATATGAAGAAGCCCAGAAATGGGCGAGAAAGAACATCAAGAGGAAGAAGAAGACCAGAAAAAAAGAGAAAAAGCAGATACATCAAGTACATGATTTGAAAAAGGGAAAGAACTCAGTATAATTGAGCAGAGAAGAAAAGCAAGACACAAGACGTTAGAAAAAAAGAAAGAAAAAACGACTCTATTTCATGGTGGGGGTTTGTGGTTTTTGGTTCATTTCGTTTACGCAGTCTTGATCAGGCTGTCAAAGAGGGGCTTGAGGGTCTGCGCGCTCTTCTTGGGGTGACGCTTCTGGCCGTGCTCGTAGTCAACATAGGTGACACCGAAGCGCGTGCAGTAGCCGTCGGCCCACTCGAAGTTGTCGAGCAGCGACCACGCCAGGTATCCGCGCACGTTGCAGCCGTCCTTCTCGACGGCGTCGGCCAGCGCGTGCACGTAGCCGTCGAAGTAGGCGACGCGGAAGTCGTCGTTGACAATCTCCTCCAGCGGCAGGTCGTTCTCGCCCTTCAGCGACGTGCCGTTCTCGGTCACGTAGATCTTGGGGTAGTTGTAGCGCTTCGACAGCCAGTTCAGCAGGTTGCGGAAGCCCTGCGGGTTGGGCCGCAGCCACACCGACTGGGTCTCGGGGCCGATGCACTCGCCGGCCTTGCTGTCGAACAGCGTCTCCAGGTTGCCGAGGAAGTCGTCCTCCGGGGGCACGCCGGTCTTGTGCTTGATGTAGTTGGCGGTGTAGTGGTTCATGCCGTAGAAGTCGTTGGAGCCCTTGACGAGCGCCTCCTCCTCGGGAGTGAACTCGGGCAGGCGGTCGCCGAGCTGGGCACGCATGGAGTCGGGGTACTTGCCAAAGTACACCGGGTCGGCAAACCACGAGATGGCGAACTCGATCTTGCGGTCGCAGGCGGCAACATCCTCCGGGTCTTCGGGGTCCCACGGGTAGGTGGCATCTCCGTTCAGGGTGATGCCGATCTCGCCACCATCGGTGGGCTTGAAGATCTCGCGGTAGGCCTTGACGGCACGGCCGTGGGCAACCAGCAGGTTGTGGCCGACAATCCAGGGCTCGCGGGCGCTGTCACCAACGGCCGACTTGGTGCGGTCGGAGGTGTGGCCGGGGGCGAAGGCTCCGACGTTGTAGCCGAGGATCGACGAGCACCAGGGCTCGTTGAAGGTGATCCAGTGCTTCACCTTGGGCAGGGCGGTGAACATGAGCTTGGCGTAGTTCTCGAAGTCGAGCGGGAACTCGGTGCGGTTCAGGAGACCGCCGTAGCGCTTGTCAAGTCCATCGGGAAGATCCCAGTGGAAGAGGGTGACGAAGGGGATGATGCCGGCCTCCAGGAGATCGTCAACGAACTTGACGTAGTGCTGGACACCAGCACGGTTGATGGGGTCACCACGGCCACCGACGGGGATGACTCTGCTCCACGAGATGGAGAAGCGGTAGGCCTTGGCGCCGAGGGACTTGAGGAGGGCAATGTCCTCGCCGGTGCGCTTGTACGAGTCGCAAGCGGTCACACCGGAGCTGCCATCGGCGATCTTGCCGGGGATATCGCAGAAGGTATCCCAGATGGACGGGCCACGGCCGTCAACGGCGGCGGAACCCTCAATCTGGTAGCTATAAAAAGGTGGGGAGAGTTAGTTCAGCTAAGTATCTAGCTTGTTGGATATCTTGGTGTCTGTCTCCAGAATACCAAGAAATCACGGCTTGTGATCTGTCTCCTCTCCGTGATCCCCACCACGGAGATACCGCTCGTCATGTGTTCGCCTGGCCATTCCCATCATCTTCGGCAAAATTGCAGATTGCAAAAATGGAAGCCTGATCGGCCAAGATAGGAGTGAGATGGGGAAAAGGGGCCAATCAGTTGACGCGGGTGGAATTTGGGGGAGGGGTGTGATAGTAAATGAAGGGGCAAAAAGAGGAAAAGAAAAAACGCCAATCCAATCCAGATTGTGGGGGTAGAAGGCAAAAAGAAATGGAAGAGCAAACAGAAAAAGCCAAAAAAAAAAGGGTCCAGAATAAGGCCGGGATGAAGGGTTCCGCGGGCCGGGTTTATTCATTTAACGAGCATTTTAACAACGGCTATTGCGGTTTGTTGCATAGGCAATGGTGCCACTAACGGGGAGTAGGGAAGGAAGCGGCGAACGGCCCCAAAAAATTGGAAGGAGGGAAAAAGGAAGGAAGGAAGCCGAGCCAAGAAAAGCCCAAGAAATGAAGGAAGGAGCACATGGTCGACGACAGGGAAGGAACGAAGCATCAAGAGGAAGCAGGCACAGGAGAAGTGAAAGCCACAGAACAAGATAAGAGGAACACAAGGAGCGAAGAAGCATCGGAGGGGTTGAGATGGAGAGCAATGAACAACAGAAGACAGACAAAAGAGAAGGAAAAAGAAAAAGAACAACACTTACGCAGCGGTGGCAAAGCCCCAGAGGAAATCAGCGGGAAGCGACATGCTGGAAACAACAGCCGGAGCAGCAGCAGCAACAGGGGCAGATTGACTCGAGGTGCTGGCCTTGGAAGATCCGGTCGGCGAAGGTTCTTGAGAGCCGGAGCCTTTCTGCTTGCGGAGCGGCGATGTTAGAGAGCGGTACAACTTGGCGATGCTCTGTTCTCCTGGGAACTGGGACATGATGCGAGGCACACAACGGCAACGGGGGGTGATATAGTATTAAGGTGTAGTGAGGGAGTATAGAAAAGAGCAGATGGTGGTATCAATTGAGAAACACAACAACAGGTCAAATGTCAAAAGGGTATGAAGCTGACAACAAAAAAGCAAAGGACAGAATGGGGTATGATGAGATGAAGAGACTAGATGGAGATTAGATCTAGTAAAGAGAAGGGGAAGGGATATCACAGAAAGAAAGAAGAAAGCAGGGGAATGGTGGATATATATAGAAAAAAAAAGGTGACAGCACTGCTCAGATGAACAGGTCAGAGGAAGGTGGTGGTGCCAGGGTAACAACAGATGACGGCGGTGATATGATGGGGTCCGGGGTATATATGGTGTATATATACAACGTGGGAAGGGGGTATATGGCGGAGATCACAGCAGAAGACACAACAGGAAAAGACAGATGATAGACAGGGGATGAACACGGGGGGGAAAGACAGTGCTTACAGGAAGAGTGAAGAAGAAGAAAGAGAGAGAGAAGAGAAAGGGTTCAGAGAGGAGCTGAGGGAGGAAGGGCAGGAAATATATATCGTGAGAAAGAAGAGGTGTGTGGGTGGGGGAGACCAAGAGAAAATAATGAGAGTAGTATTGGGCGGGAAAAAGCGACGAAGATGAAAGACAAGAAGTAGTTATTTCTCGGAGGAAGAGGAATATAGAACCGAAAGAGAATAGGAAACGAAACGGAGAACGAACGAGGAGGCTCAGAATTTCGGAGGAGGGGGGAAAGAGAGCGAGGTTTTATACAACTCGAAGCCAGGGGAATGAGGGTTATAGAGTAGAGAGTGGGTTTGTATAAGAAGCGGTGCTATTTACTGGAGAAGGCAGGATGAGGGGACGAAGCATGACCATGGGATGGAATAACTGGATAAGTGCAAAAAAGCCTGGATATTCCGTGTACGTGCATATACGGGATTAATACATAAATCCAAGCCTCGCGGTATGAAGCGACCACCCGGACACAGACTGGAAGAAGGAAGGGGAACAGAAGGAAGGAACGAAGTCCAACAGACCACGGCCGGCGGCGGCCAACCAGCTAACACGAGAGGGCAAGGCAAGCAGAGCAGGGGAAGGAGCGCCGGGAAACCGGGGCGTCTGAAGCGCCTGCCAATGTCGTGGGGCAGTTAAACGGCATGGCGGCAGCAAAGTCCAGACACGCAACACCCAACAGAGCGAGAAAGAGAGAGGGGACAGACCCCGTGATTTGCTTTTATTGTGGGCGGGTGTGGGAGTGTGTGTGGCTGGCCTTCCTTCCTTTTCTTCTTCTTCTTCTTTTTTTTTTTTTTAATTTTTTTTTATTCTGGGATGGTGTTGTGATTGCATATGACGGTGTTCTTTTTCTTTCTCTGTTGGCCGTGAGTGGTATGGGGAGATCCCCCACAGGGGAAAGCGAAGGCAAGGAACCATAAAAACGTGGAGAAGACGCCCAAGCTTTCTTTTTATGTGGTCTTCTTCCTCCACTCGGACTTTCTCCTACTAGTAGTGGCTACGTGATCCCCTCATCTTTCCTGCCTGCGGTGAAGCTCCCCACCAGGGCAAGAGCCCCAACAAGCCAGATCGAGTGCCCTCCCTCCAGACCACAACGAACCGGCCCCATGGAGGCTAATTGGTTGCTGTGGCAGGAATGTATTTCTTCTCGTGCATGCAATATGCAATCTATTTTCATGTGTGGCAGTGGTTTCAAATTCCCCGTAGCCGGAAAGATGTCGCGGGCAATACTACCAGCGGCCAAGGGTGTTCCATATAAGCTCGTTAAAACCCGATACACATGCTACTACAGGTGGTTCCTGAGCCCCCAAACGCCGCCGCTACCCAGACTAGACTCTCTCTCTTTACGTGCTAGAGTAATATGGCAATATACGTTGTGGTGGTTGTGTTAGGCAGACCCGCTTAGCTCGCGACCGATGCTTTGCTCGGGGAGGTTTTTTTTTTCTCCGCCGCTTCGGAGGCCAGTTCCGGGAAAAGCGAAGACGAAAGGTACGTACCGTACCGTCTGGGGAGATACACCAGAACAGCACAGTTGATCAAAAGAAGATGAGGCAGAGCAACGAGATAGGACCACGGTTAAGTGCAATTGCAGCAGACATTGAAACGTGCTGGACAGAGCTCACGCAGTGGGAGGCACCCAGAAGAAGGAGAAGACGAACGGCCGAAAAAAAGTCAGGAATGACAAGTGACCACAAAACACACAATTCACCCGGTGCGCACCGGAGCCACGGGCTCGCGAGCCGCTGGCCGGGCCTTTATTATTATTAATAATAGTATTATTTTCTTTTTCCCCCATGTGCCTCTTTTCCCCCCAGATTTCTTTTTTGGCGGTTGTGTGTCTGCATTCTTATGGTCGGCGCTCTGTGTGCACTTTTTACTGGGGTCTCTCTTGTTCCTTCCTGTGCCTGAGTTCTTCTAATTGAGCGTGTCGGGCCTAACGGGCTTTCGCTTCTAATCGAATGGCTTCGGGTAATTCTCAGCTGTTCAATGCGGCTCATTCTGGTTGTATCCGATGTCAGATTGGCTTTTTTGTGTGTCTTTGCTCCAATTGAGTCTGGCCCGGGGAACAGAGAACTCAGACCCGCCCGCCGCAGCTTACGATAAGCTACAGGAACAACGAACAAACAACATCCTTCTTCACACGAATCCTTTCCGGCCGTCCCTCGCACACAACATGAAGCCAATTGCGGGAGCCCCAGACTTTCCCTCTCCTTCGCCGACAGCTGACAAATGACCGTCTCCCCCAGGGCCCAGCAACTGCATGTGTTGTGGTGGCTTCTCGTCTCCCACATGGCCGGGTGTTGTTCAGAAGACCAGCTTCGGAGGCGAGACCCCTAGAAAGCAGTCTATACTCCGTTCGTCCATCTTCCGTCTCCAGCCCCCTGTTTAGGGATGGTCTCTTGACCATATATCTCTTGTCTCTGACCATCATAATTCTGGAGCCTCGTTCGGCGGCGGGTGTTATTTCTGCCCAGGAACGGTCCCCGGATTAGACCAGCAGATAGTCCCACACCACTGGGATTAAGCCCTCTTCTTATTTTCGCCCACTGCATGAGAAAGGCCGAGCCGAATAAGTGACGGACGACTGGATGCCCCCCACGGGGCCCGACGTGTTTGGGCGGTTCTATTCGGCCAGATTCTTCGCTTCTGTGCTTGGAAAGAGCGGGGGCGGCCACTCGGAAGCGTGGTGTCTACCAGGGGGACGATCTTGGATTCATCTCAGTAGCACTGGTTGTTGAGTACTGTACAGTACACGCCTGATCGCTCAGCTGTCAGTTTCGTGCGTGGAAACCCTTGATAACCCTTTCTGTGTATATACGGAGCAGTGCACGTCTTGGCTGGGCAAACAGCCCATACCATCATCATCACCTGGCCCAGCCCCAACATCCTCATCCTCATGAGAGCAGCAGCAACACACACGATAAGAAGCCGAAACTCCGGAGGGGGGGCACAATTGGGTCTCCCCCGCCATGACACAAACGACAGCTCAGGAAAAACACAAAAAAAGAAAGACAAAAAGGCCAATCATCCCACCCGATCACGGGGCGATGTTTTCGCCCACATCCCGTCCTCGTACCCAGCTCGTACGTGCATCCAAGACGCACGCAAAGCCGACGAAGGAACAAAGAGACAAGATGCAAGAAGAACGGAAGAGAGAGAGAGAGACAAGGCCCCATCGGTGTTTTGGCGCTCCTCTCTCTAAACTGGGCGTTGTCGGGGGACGCGGATCCACGGGCCGCCATTGCGAAGAGGGTCGAGCAGGCAAAAAAACAGGAAGAAAAAGAAAACAGGGTCCGTCAGCAGATCAGGAGTAATGCTGGCTTGTTCCCACCAAAGAAAGCGGACTTGCCAAAAAGAAAAATGAAATTACGGGTGAGAGGAGTCCCGACGGACGCTTAGGGTTACGGCCGATTTTGATTTTTGATTTCTCTTTTCCAAGCGGGTGGATTCGATAGGCAGAGCCACAGAGAGAGGCTCTGTCCTTTCCCCGACCGGAACATCCTCCGGGAGAAATGGGCACGTCCAATCTCCGCTTCGAGATACCGAGTCTTCAGCTCGATGTCACGAGGGCTGTCATAACAGGGACCCAACAACATGTGCAGGTACGTACCGAGGTATCTTGCATTTTTACCGCTTCTTTTCGAAGACGCTTCGCCTGCTTCCTTTTTTTTTTTTTTTTGCTGGAGTCTGGCGCCATTGTCCCTCGTCGCCGGAACGTGAGAGCCGTGGAGCCGGCGAAGCTATCCGGAAACCTGGCCTTCTTCGCCAACTGATACATGCTATGCTCTCCCGCCTTGCGTGGATGCCTGCATTGGGAGTTTGGGGACTTGCACCTGTACAGTAAACCTCCCTGTTTCGCGTGCTGTTCTATTGAGGTCCTTTTTCTTTTGCCTCTTGCTGTTGCATTCCCCTCTCTGGGGAGTATCTCGCACAGCCCAGATCTTCCGCTCTCTGCCGCCGGAGGGCTTCACTGCACGCACGTACACTTACATCCAGCACAGAACAGACACCCGCTGCAGCCCGGATACGTGTACCACCAGCGGCACGATATAGGCCCAACACGGGCGGCGTATCTTCCAGAACTTCCATGCTCGCCTTCCTTTCGGACTTCCTCCGAGCCTCCCGGCTGCCGTGTCTCGTCTAGGCCCCGACCCCAGATGTAAAGTGCTTGTCTTTTCCCTTTTTTCCCCCGACATACCTGCAATTATTTGTCCCCAGTTGAGCCGCCTCGTCCCAGCAGCCAAGTTGCAGAGAAACCTGCGCAGGTGGGTTTTAATCTCGGTAACACACACACACAGTATCCTGCTGTGTTAGCTGGCTGGCTATATACTCCACGCATGCTCTAGCCCGCCCCTTGCCACTTGTCTTCTCCCCCCATACATACACAACACAAGAGGCGAGAAAAACGTGAGAGCTGGACTACAGATACTCAGCAGAAACATCCTGAAAAAGCCCCTTCCGCTCGGCACCGGCTTGCGTGCCCGACAACTCCGGCACAAAAGCTGCCCATTGTTTGTCTGGTCTTGTTCAGATTTGCTCTTTTTACAGGTCCGCCCCGGTGTCTATGGACAAACAAGAAAACAAGAAGGGGGGAAAGGAGACAAAACACCCATCCCCAGTTTTATGCCCTCACCCGGCCACATTTTGCCGCAAGTTTCATCCCGTGTGCGCCGTCAGAGGAAACGAAGTGCTCCGATTTTTTCCTGTGTCGTCAACCAGAGGGCCGCCATTGCCCCGTCCACACACACATACAACCAGAAGGAGAGAAAATACCATGACACAGTTTTGCTGTCCTGAAACCCACAACCACACTTTTCCTGCCAGTTTCCATGCATATATACACAAGCATATACACGCAAATACATATATGGACGAACCGCTATTTATACACGTTCATGTAGATAGATTGCGGTCCGTTTGGCCTCGGTGTCAGATATACGATGCGAGGCGTCGCAATATCCGGGTGGACGTTCCATGCATGGTTCTCAGGTGCGGCGGTTCTGGACGAAAAGAAAAGGTCCTTTTGGTGTGTTTGTGTGCGGGTGGGTGAAGTCTTGCTGATACCAGCACCAGAGGAACTTGTTAGAGAATCACCAGTTTGGGCACTCCGCCCGACACTTCCCCACCTCCTTGAAATGCCCGTCGGGAATGCTGGGTACCGCCAGCCTCATGCACAGGTCCGCGTGCCACGAACGTCAGATCCACATCCAATGGACCACGTCGCTGCTCCCAGACATCCCGGGGAAAGAGAGATAAGATAACCAAACCAACCCCCCCGGCCCTTGGGCTATCTGGAGAGACCAGCCCCAGAGGGCAGGGAAGGGGGAACGCTATCCGAAGTTCCGGAGTGCTTGCTGGCGTCTCTCACACAATCACATACATGGGAGCAGAGGCCTGCGCAAGTTGTTGTGATGGGATGCCGCAGTGTTCAGCTGACTACTCTCATGGGGCTTCGGCAGATGTCTGTGCTGCAGAGAACCACTCGGACACGCGCCGTAACAACGTCAACGTCTGGGGGAGCGCGGGGACGGCGGCCGGACCGACACCGCAGCACGTCGACAGATCCCCGAGCGTGCTGGCACAACGAGGAGATCCCTTCCTACGTAAGGGTTCGGGTTTGGACCGTGGAGCTGCTCTTCGGGCCGGCCATCCGGCCAGCAGCCAGGCGTCCAACAGATACCTCGCCAGTGTCTGTCTGCCTTGGCCAGACTCGCGGCTTAGCTGGCCCAGGTCCGTGTCTGTAGGCGCTCCGGACAATCTTGCTCGCGGGTTTATGCGAACACTTCCCTCGGACACGCAGGAAGCACGTCAGAGATCAGCAGCCACACACTCCACACACACACACACACTGACTATACTAGGTGGGGGCCAGACACACTAGGAAAACCAGAAAGAAAAAAGGGACGAGGAAACATGATCCTGCAATATACAACAGACAGATCCACGGCGCTGCACAGGAATATATCCCATAGCCGAAGTGCAGATCCTTTCGGCGGGAAGCAGATCTCCCCGGGAGTATTGAGGTAAAATTGCCCACCCACTGCTGAGTGCTGGGCGTGCAAGAGGACACATGTTACCTTGTTCAAGTCTTCTGGGTATT
This sequence comes from Knoxdaviesia capensis, assembly GCA_001510575.1. NCBI lineage: Eukaryota > Fungi > Ascomycota > Sordariomycetes > Microascales > Gondwanamycetaceae > Knoxdaviesia > Knoxdaviesia capensis. The sequence continues at coordinate 902,654 of LNGK01000002.1, read as the reverse complement.
TTGGGCACACTTTAGAAGAATGCACCATCGCAATATACACGTCTTTGTGTATGGAGATTCTCGTTAACCCGAAACACGACACTCTGTATGTATATATGTGTATATATATATGTGTGTGCATGTGTGTGTGTGTGTGTGTGTGTGTGTGTGTGGAAATCCGCTCTCGCTTAGCGACCGGGAGAGGGACGATCTTGGGTCACTTGGCGGGCTAGACAGGCAGTCTTTCGTAGGCTATTTTAGAAACAAAAGAAAAAGAGGACGTGAAATCTTTCAGACATTTCATCTACACCGGACGTGCCGGGATGAGTTGTGGTGGTGGTGAGTCGCAGTGGGACTTTTGAAAAAACATGGAGACAGTGATGGATATGATGAGGAGAGAGAATGAAAAGAAAGCTAACGCCGCTGGGAACCAGGTCTATTTTTGTGATTGGGTAAAAAAGGGAGAGAAGAAGGGAAACTGAAGAAGGCGAGGAAGGGAGCACGACCCCAGAGAACAGCGCCAACCACGAAGACAAAAAGCAGAAGCAAGAAAAAGAAAAAGAAAGAGGAACGGAGCAACGAAGAGGAAACAAACGAACAGCGAAACCGGGTCGTCGCGGGCGGCCTACTCATGGGCGAGCTTGCGCTTCTTGATGCGGGCGGGCTCCTCCTCCGGCCTGATGGCAGTGACCACGCCGCTAGCGAGATCGGCCTCGTCATCTGCAGTCAGGTGGAGCACCTCCAGGCTGAGCGTGGCCGCGTCGCCCGCCGCCATGTCCTCGACATCGTGGGTGGACTGGTCTAGGGCCACGTGGGCCTGGTTGCGCAGGCGACCCAGGGTCGACCCCTCGAGCCAACGCTCCAGCCAGGGGATGCGGTCGCGGGTGTCGGGCACCAGGGGCACGGCGGCGTCGTCGCTGAAGGCCGGGTGCACGTCTAGGAACTCGAGGTCTTCCGTGTCATCGTGGCAGAGACTCTCGAGTGTAAGCCAGATGAAGTCGGCCTCGCGGCGCGGAGACTCGCCCCACAGACAGATCGTCGCGCCGCAGTAGCCACAGAAGTGGCGCTGGGCGCTGCCGAGGGGGGTGGACGCCGGGGCCCACGCGCCACGGAAATCGAAGATCCGGTGGATCGTCCGGCGCGTCTCGTCCGGGTGCTGGGCGTGAGTGGTGGTAGCGTACTGGCCAACAGGCACCCGGAGAAACGGCATGAGGGATTGGGTGAGGCCATGAGCTGGATATTGAAAGAAGAAGGAAAGCAGGGTTAGTTGTGACTTTTGCGCTTGCTAGGCAGGCGGCCGATGAGTGGAACTTACACATTTTGATGTCTCGGTCAAAGCGGAGCTGGATATTTGGTACAAATGGCTCACTAACGGTATACCGGAACCTGCCACAGTGACAGGCTCCGTGCATATGGCCTGAGGCAGTCTCCATTATCGGGATTAATTAAGAAACCGAGAAAAATGGTAGAAAAAAAGGAGAGAGAAAAAGGCCGATGAACAGACAATGAAGTCGAGGTAGACGATGGGGTAGAAATGGGATGAACCGAAAACAGAAGAAAGAAACTTGTAGAAGGGAAAAAAAAAAGAAAAAGAAAGCAACGAACTGGTTTAAGAAAAAATAATAGAAGGGAAGAAAACAGAGGTTATTTTGTATCCTTCCTAAAACAATCGAGGAAATAGCGGGAAGCTAACTATAAAACACATTCTTACGTGACCTAGGTATGTAGATAAGATAATTGATTCCCTTTTATTCTCTCTCTTTAAATCATGTTGTCGTTGATATTTCTGATTACACAAAAATCCGATTTCGGATACTGAGGTAAGCTCTTACTACTTTTAATAGCTTAAGTTCTTCGTGAGCTATCATTGAGTGTAATGTTGGATAGAATAGGATACAATGCGATTACACGACCAGGAGCTATGTCATTAAGCTATTTTTCTTTACCCCAACATCCATGTTTAGCATTGCCTGGAGCAGTGGAAAAGTATACCGAATTTCGCATAGCCAATCCTGATAAGAGCGCGGTGCCAGGCCCGAAGTCTCGATTGACAGAAGGCTGGGGGGACCAGTCGGTAAGAGTCCCCATTCTCATCCCGAACGTCAAACTTCACGATGCGGATCTCGCCAGTGAAGGTTTCCACTGGAATACATGTAGTTTGGATGGGCAATCCAGTGTCGTTGTGGATCTCGCGGGTGACGCACAGGCTGTCTCGGCCGCCGGCATAGGCCGGAATCCGGAACTGGGCCCAGAGCTGCGCTTGGGCCAGTCGGGTGAAGCATCGGGACGAACATGAGGAGGAATATCGGGCAGAGCTTTCAAGCCCCTGGCCTTGCGTCATGCGGGCGGCGAACCCGGGTTGGAGAGTGTGGCCTAAAGGAGAAGAAGCGGCGTGTGAGCGGGACTGCCTCCCTCGCGGGAGAGAAGAGCGGCCGACTGGATACGGAGCACAACAGACCTTTTTTATTCACTCCCAACGCGATCCGGACTGTTGTCGGCACCAGCTCGGTGTTGAGTCATCTGGAAGCTCACCGCATGGAAGAAAGGGGGCCGGCCATTCCCACTGGCCTTCGCGTCACTGGTAAAATCTTCCATGGTACCACGCCTGACGCGGGCCCATACGCTCAGACGACCACAGCAGCATCCGGGAGTGCGCCGCCGTCGTCGTCAAACTTGAAGACTGCATCAATTCTCTCTCTCTGGTGTGGCAGGCGGATAGCGTCCCGTCGCAGGAGGTCGAGGACCTGGATTTCCCCGGGTACTCCGGTTGCGGCGACCTTACCATGACGCGGCAAAATGAGACCAGAGCAAACCGAGGTATGTAGTCAACTGTGAGGGCCGAGATGAGAGGAGGGAAGAATGTGAAAGTGCATGCATGATACCGGAGGGGTTTTCTTCTTTCCTAAAACTCTGAAAAGGCGACCGAATGTGCATCTGAGAGAAGAGGAGAGAGAGGGAAGAAAAGAGCGACGGGATCACGGGTGTTGAGCATGTGACTCTCTGGCCGCTTTCGACCAAGGTAAAGAACGCCTCCAAAATCGTGTTGACTTTTGTGTGCCCGGAGATTCTAGCCACCACTGATGGGCACAACAGGCAGTTCACGTGCTTCTGCGGTTGGATGTACCGGTACATGACAGCTTGGAACTGGCCAGTGGCCGGAATGATGGCGATGGCTTCAAGTTTTGGCTGGGGGCAGTTCCTTCGATGTTGAAACAGCCTGCAAACGAGCGACTGCGTGAGATGGCCGGGCTGCTGACGTGTGTCCAGGTGGTGCAAAGGGGCCGGGGCCCGAAAGAAGACACTTTACAGGCTCCGGGAATCTCCTCTGTCCCGTCTTACATCCGAAAATACCATCACACCACATCACGTCAACCCACCCAACCCAGCCTCCAATGGACCAGCAAACGCCAACTCGCAAACACGCCTCAGACACACGTCCGTGCTGTTTATCACTGCATACGCGGCCATGCATATCCCGTTTCCTTCATCCCCCGTTGGTTGCGTCCCCCCGTTTGCTGCATCGGCCCCCCTCTCCGGCCCGAGAGCCCCACAGGTTCGGGTTAGTCGGGAATGCTTAGGGTTACACTAGCACAAGCCGGACACCCATGCTAAACCCGAAAAGCTGCGATACTTGCAACCCCAGAAGAAACTAGTTTTGGTGCTCTTTTTTGTTTTTTTGTTTTTGCTGTGTCCCATCTCCTTTCTTCGCTTTCCTACTTCCTTTTTCCTGTCCGTCTAGCTTTCTCTAAACCCATCCTCCCCCGATCCCGATCCCGATCCCGATCCCGATTCCGTGCCCCGGAACCTACAACCCCGGGCCATGCCTCCGCTCCGCGCTTCTTGCCGGCCGATCGCCGGCCTGCACTGCCGCCTCGCCAGCCTCCTCCCGCGCGCCAGCCGGGCCTTCACCCCTCTCCCGCCCCTCCGCCCCCGCCACACCCGGCCGTACACATCCTCCTCCCCCGCAATCCCGGCCGTCGACCCCGCCGTCTTCAACTCCGCGCTGTACGCCAACGTGCGCGCCCACTGGTTCGCGGGCGTTGAGATCGCCGGCGCCTGCAGCGTGCCGCGCGAGGTCCAGGAGCGCTGGTTCGGCGTGCACGGCCCCGCCGAGCGCGCCGCCTTCGACGCCTCGTGCGCCGCGCTCGCCCGCGCCGTGCTGGACGCCCTGCCGGCGCCGCCCGCCGCGCACTCCTGGGCCGCCGAGCGCGCCACCGACGCGCAAGTCGCCGCCCCGCTGCTCGCCACCACGGCGGCGGCGGCGGCAGCCGACCCGTCGGCCGCCGCCCTGGACACGCTGGGCCTGGTGCTCCTGCTCGACCAGTTCCCGCGCAACATCTTCCGCGACGACCAGGCGCGCATCTACACGCACTTCGACCGGCTGGCGCGCGCGGTGGTGCGCACGCTGCTCGCGGCGCCGCCGCCGCTGCTCGACGAGGCGGATGCCGTGCGCACGTCGGTGGTCATGCGGCCGTGGTTCTACATGCCGCTGGAGCACTCGGAGCATCTCGAGGACCACGTGCTGTGCGGGGCGCGGCTGCGCGCGTTCCGCAAGAACGTCGAGGAGGAGATCGAGGCCGGCGGCGAGGAGGCCCGCGCGACAGTCGACTCCCACATCGGCTTTGAGGAGCGCCACGCCGACTTGATCCGCAGGTTCGGGCGGTATCCGCACCGCAATGAGCAGTTGGGAAGAGAGCCCACGCCCGAGGAGGAGGCCTTCTTGGAGAGTGGAGGTGAGACGTTTGGAACGAAGAAGCAGTGAGAGATATGTCGATGCATTTTGTTTTAGCGTGGTGGTCTCTTGTGTCAAGCTTAGCCGTCCATATCTGGACCCGAACTCATAGCGAGCGGTGTTATAGTACAAGTCAGTGAGATATAGTTAGTATCTTGGTTATTCCAACTCTATGTATGTATGTGCCTGTATATGTGTGGATCGACAAGTTCGGCTATATGTGCACCTCTCAAGCCACACCATCCATCATTCTCGGACTCTCCCGTATCCATCATCTCCACCCCGCTACCGCGTCCCCGCCGTCCCAGCCTGCCCCGTCGCAGTCACATCAACCACCACAACCTGCTTCCCAACCGCCTCGTCCTCCGCCGCACTCTCCAGCTCCCGCGGCGTCTCCCCCCCACTTGCAGCAGCAGCACCACCACCACCACCACCAGCATCAGCACCTCCACGTCCACGTCCACCTCCCTCACCTGCACCTACAACCCCAACCATCTCCTCCTCCTCGTCCTCGGCCGCGGCCTCCTTAGCATCGCGCTTGATGTACCGCTTGAACACATACACCAAGAACTGCGCCATGAACACCTGCTCGATGGTGTACAGCAGGATCGGCACCTGCACGCGCGCCAGCGTCAGGTCATCGGCCTGGTGCCACATGGCGGCTGCCAGCGGGATGCCCAGGCTGGTGGTCTTGGCCGCGCCGCAGAAGCACACCGCCACCGCCTGGCGCCGGGGCATCGCCCGCAGCGTCAGTGCGCGGCGCACCCCGCCCGGCAGGTGTGCGGCGGCGGCGGCTTTCTCGACGTGGCGGTTGACCGCGGAGACGGCGCGCGGCGGCGGGCGCGACAGCGAGAGGCAGATCGCCGTGTATAGGAAGTACAGCGCCACGTTCATGCATAGGTTGAAGACCAGCGAGCCGGCCGGCGTGAGTTGCAGCGCGCCGGTCTTGAAAGCGCCGGAGAAGGTGGTCCTGCGGGGAAGGGGGGGGG
>LNGK01000002.1:825111-896930 GCA_001510575.1 Knoxdaviesia capensis | reverse complement strand
GGGGGGGGGGCACTCACCAGATCAGCAGCACCAGGCACGCCGTCGACACTTTGCCCAGGTACAGCTTGCGCAGCGCCCAATCGACCTGCTTCGGGTACACGAACCGCAGCCCCTGGCCAACCACCAGCGGCGCCAGCACACTCAGCCCCAGCTGGCGCATCACCGACGCATACATACTCCCCAGCTGCGACGGCCCGGCGGGGCGCCAGGCGTCGAACTCGGCCGACGCGGGAATCAGCCCGTAGATCAGGAACGGCGACACAAACGCCCCCGACACGTTCCCGATCACCACCTCGACGATGGCGGCGGCGTCGTCGCCGCCCGCCCCGCGCGTCATCACCACGTTCGACGCAATCGTGGTCGGCAGGCAGCTGACCACAATCATGCCGGTCAGCACCGACACCTCGATCGTGCCGGAGCGCGCCGCCCCGGCCGCCAGCGCAATGTGCACCACCGCCGCCTGGATCGCCGGGATGACCAGGAAGCTGACGCCCTGCGTCACAATGTGCAGCCGCCAGTTCGCCGCGTTGGTCAGCAGCTTCTCCGACGACAGCTGCAGCCCGCTGACCAGGAAGATGAAGCTGACCGCCCCGTACAGCACCGTGTACTCCGACCGGATCGCGCCGCCGCGCGCCGCGACCCCCGGGAACAGATAGCCGAACAGCGCGCCCAGCCCGAACCCGATCAGCAGGTACTGGCTGAGGATGAACTTGCCGGTCTGCCGCGCGAGCCGCTTCGTGCGCGGCCACCGCCCGGTCGCCGGTGTCGCGGGCTCTGCCGGAGCCGGCGCGGCCGGTTGTGCCGGAGCGTCGGCCATTGCGGGGAAGACCGTTGATTTGGAAATCGATAAGAGTCCTTTTTAGGGGGCTCTCCACAGTTTGCGTCTATCGAATTGCTCTAGATCGGGTGTTATCAGGAGACGAGATCGATATTAGCGGCCAAGAGAGCAAGAGAGAAATAAAAGAGAGGTGAGCACACGACAGGAAAAGAGGACAAAGACGACCTTCCCTTCAGTCCTCTTTTTTCCCCTTACTTTTCCGTATATTTCCTTTTATTTTATTTCCTTCGCTTTCCTGACTGCATGCATTAGTATTTCTCACCGTTCTTTTTCGCCCCCCTNCCCCCCCCCCCCCCCCCCCCCCCCCGGTTATCGGAAATATCGTGCATCGTGCCTTTTGCTTGTGTCGAGGTCGCCAAGAACCTTGGCTGTGGGCCCGGCTTCGGATATATCGCGGCCATGGCTATTGCCGGCAATTCCATCTGTCCACTCCCCAGAAACCACAGCACAATGTCGTACAGCTCCGCCGGGTTCGGCTCCGGCCCCGGAGGCCCGGCGTGCACCTCGGCCTTCCCGGTTTCTCCTCCCTCTTGCCCAACCACTGGGTTTTGTTCACTTTGGGGCTGTCGTGAGTGATAATATATACTTCGTAGATTATGCATCGCAAGGAAGGTATAGTATAACATCTAAATCCAGATCCGTAAGTCCCTCTCATATCCAAGTACATTCCCGCTGATAAGCCATTTGTGTATCGTGTATCCCAGTCCCATTCCCAGCTCGCCCGAGCTCCAGATATTTTTGTTTTTTTTTTTTGTTCCCGTTCTTCTACTTCGAATTCATAACCACACTCTGCATCTTGCGCAAAGCCTGCCGATGAGCCTCCTGCATGTTGCCCATGCGCATGTGCTCGTCAAACGCCCGCTCCTCCTGGTCCTTCTCCCACCGCTCGCGTTCCCGCCGCATCGCCTCGGCCTCCTTCTGGCCCATCAGGATGCTGCGTTGGCGGTCGATCGACAGCTGCACCTCGGCGTCCCGGCTCATTCCCGCGACTCCCATTAGAGGGCCCGGCATCACAACCGGCGCAGGCGCTGCCACGGCGGGCGGTGTCCATAGGTCCATCTGCACACTCTGGCGGAAGCTCGCAAGCTGTGCTTCACGCACACCCGGCGCAATCGCCTTGGACATCCGCTGTGGCTGATGCGAGTTGAAGGCCCCGGTCTCGGCAAGTCCGCTCGCTGCAGGCCGCAGCGACATTGCGCTGGACGAGCGCATGCCGACCGCCAGGTTCGGCACAGACATGCCCATCTGGCTGCTCTGGCGAATCAGAGCACGCCGTTGACTGAGCGGGATCTCGTCAGTATCGTCAGTCGTGACACCGGGAATGCTTCCGGCCAGGTACGGACCATAGCCGTTGTGGTTGTACAACGACTCGGTGTCCGCCGCCATGCCCGAACCGGGCTGCATTGGTCCCATAACTCCCATGCTCTTGTGCCGCATGAATGCCTCGCGCTGTCCAATCAACGTCTGCGGGCTGGAGTACGACATCACACCCGGAACTGGGGGTCGGAAAGCCGCGTCACCAACAGACATAGTCACCGATCCCCTCTGACTGGGCGGGAAGTGGCCGGTAGCCGAAGACGATCGAGTCATGAGGCCGGGCGGCAAGGCTGAGCCATCCTGGGCGTATCCGGCAGGAATGCTTGTCGCCGTGAGTGCCGGCGCTATCGACTGGCGCGAGTCCTGCCGTGAGAGGATTGACTGTGGCCGAATCGTCATGCTGACAACACGAGCCGGCGCCGGTGTGCCGTTCTCAGCCGTCAGCTTCAGATCCTCCACATCAACAGGCGCCACAACCTCAGTCGGCTTGGCATTGTCATCGCTGCTGGTCTCGGCGGGGTACTCGCTGAGCTGCAACTCTTCCTGCTCCGGAGTATCAGCCGACGTCGAATGCTTGACCCACTCATTGGTGCGGTACTTGAGAGCAGTGCGCGACAGCGCATCGGGCAGAGCATCTTGTGTCAGTGGTGCGGGTGCGGATCGTTGTGACACAGTCGATCGCGCCTTGCGAGCGGAAGCCGTGCTCGGGTCCTTGATCTCCGTGGTTGCCTCGTCTGCTGTTCCTGCTTCCGCCTCGGCTTCAGTCTTCGGCGGCACATCCGCCTCAGCCGCCTGTTCGTCCCCGAGAACAGCAGTCGAAACCGACTCTCCGGACTCGCGCCGATTCTTGGGTTTCTCTGCTGCCCCTTCAATGCCTTCAATTTCGGCTCCCAGGTCCGTAGTCGAACTATGTCTCTTGTCCGCAGCGCTAAAGCCTGCAGCAATGCTCGACCGGCGGCTGAAGGTCTCGGCATCGTCGAAGGTGGCAGCCAACGACATATTGTCAGCATCCCGAGCATTGTGGGGAATCACGAGTTCCTCTTCCTCAACCACTTCGTCGGTCGGAGGCGCCACAGGCTTCTGGCTCTTTTGAGACCGCTGCGACAGACTCCGCATCAGAGCCTTTGAACCTTGAGACAACCGCTTGAGACTGGCGATAGACGACCGCTTAGGTTGTTGGTTGCGGATATTGGCGACTCCGGCCTGAACGTTGACATCGTCGTCAGCAAAAGTGGCAACCGACGACCGGTCATCGCCAGCCTTGTGCTCCGCATCTTCGTCGTCCAGATCATCCGTGACCTTGAACGGCAGCGGAATCACCTGGGGCTCGGGAGCAACGATGGTAGCTTTCGACATGTTGGCTTTGATCCACGCAAGCTCTTCGGGGTCCTTGATTTCCAGAGACTCTCGGCGGGTGTTTTCGGGCTCTTCGTCGCGCGCCACCCGAATGGTCACCGCACTGTCGTTCTCCTGTCCGGCAAGCATCAGTGCCGCGGGTTGGGGTGGTAGTACCACTTCAGGAACAGCGACAGTCCGGATCTCGGCATCGGTGTCAATCACTATTTGCGTTGGCTTAGGCGCGGGCATGGCGTCGAGCTCGATAATCTCCGCACCGGTGGGCTTCTCCCGAATCGAGAGGGGCCCCTTGCTGCCAAGGGTGCTAGGCGAGTCGCCATCGGCCTTCTCACTGGAAACATCAAACACCCCCGAGTCGCGGGCATTGGCTGGTGGTTCCCGAGCGACGCCATCGCCGCCATAAGTGCGCTCCCACGCGACTCTCTCAGCAGCGTTTCTCTGCTCGATGGTGCGTCCAACAGCCTCATCTTCCTGGTCCAGCTCCGCCCGGGCAGCAGCATCTTCAGCATCCTTCTTCTTGCGACGCTCCCGGATCTTTTTCCACAGCTTCGATTGTGCCACCACTCCTCCGATGCTCAAGATGATAATCGCAGCGGTCTCGGCGCGCATCCCCTTCGTGATCGGATACGTCGTGGTTTCGAACGGGAACAGGTCGTTATTGAGGTTCCAGATGTACGCCCAGAACTCTTTCATTCCAGCGCGGCTGAAGCAGTCGATTCCGATAACGGTGGCAGTGGCTCCACCAAAGGCCGTGAGGACAATCAACGCCCAGTCGCGGGTAAGGCGGCTGAAATAGAAGAAGAAGGATCCGAGCGTAAAGGCTGAGATGAAGATGATTTTGGCATATGTGGCTTCCAAGAGGCCGCCTGGCTGGAGGATCAGAAGCCACATGCTGAAGCAAAAGCCTCCAAACATGCACCCAAGGCCCTCCGTGATTTCTTTGAATACCGTGGCGACGCCACCCAAGATCGTGCCAGTCATGACAATAGCCACAACATATGCTCCTTGGATGGAATCCTTCACGGGCACCGTCATGACGTAGATAATCAGGACGCTCGTCGCAAGACTAGCCAAGTACGCGGTGGCAAAGAAGGTTTGCAACCAGGTGTTCTTGTAGAAGCTATAAACGGCGCCAGATACGAGCAGGATTACACCAGCAACTCCATACCCTGGTGTGACTCTGGGTTGCAGTGGTAGTGTCTCTCCAGAGCTCTCCTCCGAGTCTAGATTCCCCATCATTAGTACTTGGTAATGGTAGTACTATATAGGGGCTTCTCTTACCGTCTGGTTCGCCGCTCTCATCGGCGTCTCCGACGTCTGGTGGCAGGGTCGTCTGGACATGGACGGACTCGTCCGTGGCCGAGGCCGAAATATCCGGGCTCTCGGTAATAGTGGCCGTCGACTCGGTCTCGTCAGTGGTAGCGGTCCCAAACCGGGGCGGAGATGAAGTAGGCGTCGTGGTCTGGGTAATGGAGGTTGGTGTGGTGGTAGCTTGTCGTCGCTCGAGTGCGACTCCGGCGGAAGCTGATTGTGTCCATAGCACACACGCCAGGACGGCGAGAGCACCTGTCCGTCGCAGCAGCATTGAGCAGGCGGAGTGTGGTATTATGCTGAAGTGGAGGTCTCAGTCGTGAAAAGGTTGGGCAGAAAGAGGAAGAACGACAAGATCAGAAATACGCGGCGTTGAGCTGATTAGAGCGAGTCGTCGTCAATCTCCAGGGAGAATCGGTTCATATACACATTATCGATTCAGATATAGAAAAGGGATCACCAAAAGAGACTCGGGATGAAGAAACACAACAAAATGGTACAGAGTGTTTCGAGAGATGTCACCGAAGGGAAGAGACGATTATGTGACTGGTATATAGATGCAAAGCGAGGGACGTAGGTGGGATGGATTAGGGCAATGAAAATGCAGCAGAAAAAAAGATCAAACAGAACGAATGAATATAATACTGACTTCACCAACAACAAAAGCGAAGCAAAACACCTCCAAACTGGAAAAGAAATGATTTAATTATGTTGATGGATGAAGGAGAAGACTCGGGAGTCAAAAAGGGAAGAAGTCAAGGCTGCGGGGAGAGCAGAGGCAGACTCGAGCATATATGATGGCCAGAAGAAACACCTCGCCAAGGGAAATCAGTAGTAGGACCACCAGACACAACCGCAGCGAACCATTTTTTTTCTCGTTGTCTTGAGAGGTTGATTCCCGACAACAGGCTCTGATCGGGTGGTGGTGGAACTTGGCGAGACTTACACCATTTCCACCAAAGGCCAGGGTATAGACGGACAGAGTTGGCCAGGCCAGCAGTCGATCAAACCCGAGCTGGCTTTTTGGCTGTACCGAAGCCAGGCCCAGAAGTGGGGGTGTGTGAGGTTGAAAGATCACCGCGAGCCGCACACCTCTGGGGAACATGACATCCCATAGTTGAAATTTGTCCCGTTGAGTTAGAGCAGCTTGGGGGTTCCGGCCAGGGTGGATAACAACAAGACTGGCTGAAAGGTGTTTCACTGGGTCCGGTCACGATTCTATTGATGCCTGTAATGTTGATTCGCGCACTCCCCTTACAGAGGTGTGAGTTTTTGGTTGGTGTTTTTTTTGTCCGTGGAGGCTAGCAGATCATGCAGGAATATGCCCGTTGGGAGTACAGGCCAATTTTGTCAAAATCTTCTTTCCAGCTTTGGGTATGACGGGAGTGGGGGACCAGGTTGTTAATGGGTGTTGCGGTTTTCTGGGGCCATGAGATGTTGGAGGCGCGGCCCAATCAACACCACCAGACGGGGGTGGCAGATACTACTGTCGTCCAGAAGTTCGAAGAACCGAGAGCAAGGGGTAACGAGAAATGCCTATCGATAGCACGGATGAAGAGTTCCTCTCGCAACTTGGGTGCGTGATATCTCGTGGGCTATTTTCAATATGAGGTCGAAGCTCTGCACACTGCACCTATATCGTACGGCCCTCTTGTTAGTGAATAGCCAGCGCACTCACTGCCATCATGTCTCATCCGTTGCAAGTCAAGAAGAAAGAGAAAAGGCAGAAAAGGGAGTGAGGGAGTGTTTTCGCTCCAAAAACGCCACAGTGTCGGGGCATCCGGTATCTGACCGCCGTTAAACACGCTTGGTTCTACTGGCGCATAACGACGACGGAAGAAGCAAAACCTGGATATAGGGCATCTCTGTGGCCACAAATGATATGAGTCTGGAGTCACTGGATGCGCGGATTTGTTAGGCTAGACCACATCGCGTCGGACATCGACGAATCTCGAGTTAACACGCGTGGAGGCGAGCTAAGCCGATGGGGAATTGAAGATCCGGGCCCGATAAGTTCGGTAGATCGTGTGTGGTCTAGAAAAAGCCCCAAAATGTCGTTTAGTAGCTGCACATCAAAACTGTGCTGAACTTGAGAGCGAAGAGCTAATGCAGTTGGCGCCGACTAACTCGACATAAAGGACGAACTTGTCTGTAAGGGACCAGCTGTGCTCACTATGAGGTCCACATCATTTGAATTGCCTGAGCCTGAGGGATATATGCAGCTTTGTCGTGTAAGCAACACGTCCGCTTTTCGAGGCCGGCTCGGGCAGTTCGTGAGAAAAACAAACGACTCACTCATCCTCTCTCGTTCACTGTCTCTCACAATGGTTTCTCCGGCTGTCAATTGTCAAACCCTCCTGGGAGACGGGCCTGTAGTTCCAGGGCCCATCACACCCTGCAGGGGGTTGAAGTGGCTGAATACCGATGTGCAAGGGTCGACAACCAAGCACAAGTGTTTAAAGAGTGTGCATAAAGTTGGGGGGCGTCAAGTGGGGCAATAAACCGCAGTTTGTGCAGGGCTCGAAAACCAGTTCAAAGCATCGAGGGCAAGCGAGGATTTATGCCAATGCCTTAAATTTCGGCGATTTGGCGGGGCTGGACCTGTGATGTTTTGAGAGTCTGTCAGTTCCACACATTTGTCGGGCACACAGCCAGCGCCATTGGATGGTGATACTCATAATATCGAGTGGGGGGAAAAAGCAACACTGGCCATGCGCTTGAGGGAGCGGCTGGCTATTCATTTGCTCTTCCAGCTAATATGCAAAAGCAACCATCACAGGGAGAACCGGCGGTGAATGGGTGTTCGTAGTCTCGCACATGTACACAGAACCTTGAACTGAACTGTTCGCGGGAGAAACAGTGGCGGCGTGAGACCACCCCAGTGTGGATCAACCCGCGAAAGATGGACCGAGACTTGCCTTATCATCATCACCAGCGATCACCAGAGAGTCAGAGACCACATATAGCGGCCACAAAGAGGGGCGTCCCCATCACGATGCTGTCGTTGGTCGGTGGGATGATCGGGTGCTGTTACTGACCGTTTACCATATAACGGCAGTCCGCCTTTACCAGGACCAAGAATGACGGGTTTGGCCCCAGAAAGGGTTACTCGACAGCCAACGGATGAGCCGGGGATTCAGCTCGCTAACGGGCATTCATGCGTCCACGTACGGACCTTGGCAAGGAGAAATAGTTGACAGGATAATATCGGTACGGCGGTCAAGTGCTCGTAGGAAGCCAGGGGTTTAAGAGAAAAAGGACAATCACGGGGATGATATGTCGTAACGTGTAACCTCGGGGATGGCGCAGGAATTCAACCAGAAAAAATGGCGAGAGCTACGAGAAGTCCGTGAAGCTGAAAGAGGGCACTGCAATGTGCATATTTCGGAAGATCTTAAGAAGGCATTTACTTAGGGCAGAGAAATTTGTCCCTTTTGGTGTCAGATCTTCCGAATTGCCATCATCACGTGTAACGGGGTGCCTCGTTAGGGCTATAAAATATGCAACAGCAGATATGCAACAAGCCGGTCTTTCCCTCTGGCTTCTCGATGGACGCAACTTCCTTCAGAATAGCAAAAATGGCCACTCAAACTCACGCAAATCCGGGAAAACTGGAAGAAAGGCAAGCGAGTCATCGTGACTTCCATATTCGTCGACGGCGCAGAAACGGTGATCACGTCCAGAATCCACGGAAGCAGCGTTCGTTCGGTCTTGCCTCAGTCAGTTCTGGCCCCAAAGATCGTCGCCTACCTTCCCACAAACAACCCCGATATGTTCATATATGTTGGATACGGCTTAATTGCAAATGCGAGGTTTCGAGTTTAGTCACCGCCAGCAAATTTGCTGGGCGGATATTCCTCAAGCCACAAACCCAAACTCATCTGAGAATAATCTCTAAGCATTCTTTTCTTCTCTTCTCCACCTCATCGCTCCTCTCTTCCAGCCCCCTCCACAGCCACCGTTGACAATAGAATTAAAATAGCACGCCAGAATCACGCAAATCTCCTGCTGTCAGTGAAGTGCCACCCTGGGCAATCGAATTATAAAATGCCACATTATCTCCCCCAGGACATATGGAATACTGGGCGGTAATACCTTGTGTTAGTGGTTTTTTTCTGACGTTGTTGACAAGTCTAAATTAATTTCCACCTCAGCCCTTCTGCAGCGACGTATCGACGCCAACCCACAGACTAAAAGTTTTCAATGCTGGTCTGCCCCTGAACTTTACCGCATCTGGACGACGGCAACGCTCTGAGCCGGAACGGATCCACCAAGAATGTGCTTAATGTGTGCCATCTGATGCGGGAACAGAGTTGCACATATTGGCGACCACTGACATAGCGCTGTCACCGTTTGTCCAACCAAGATTGTTGACTTATATTTTAACACCGAACTGACGATAGGGCCGTGATACTTGATTCATGGACGACAACACAGACAACACACTATCTCGACCTCATACTTTGTATCTTCAACAAAAGCAGCCTGGTTCTGATCTGGCCCAGCCATCCGACACTTCCGATCAGAAAAGCCCTAAATCGGAATCCCAGACAGGGCCTAGCCTCCCAAGAGCCTGATCCTGGATCCGCCTGCGGATTGGGGCCGGCTCACCTGGGACGAAGGGATCGACGGAGGTTTATGCGAACATGGTCTGAATTCGCCGCTACGGAAGAAAAATCGTCCAGGGGAGTTGTTCGGCCACTGCAACCGATGTGATGCGAAATGTGAGTTCCTTTCTTCTGTCTGGCCATAATGCAACTCTCGCTTTGACTTGAGGCTTAGCATCTGCCATCTGATGTTTTCATGTTCGTCTCGTCACACTCGAAGGAGGGCGGGGGGGGGTGTAGTGGAATCGGGCCTACAGCACACTAACAGAAGGAAAAATGCCGAGTCGAGTCAGAGAATCAACGCCTCGTGTCTGGACCCCCCGACAAACCCCTCTGCAAAGAAAAAAAAACAAACAGGAGTATCTAAAACCATACGCGCGGCCGGGCTGGTTCTCCTGAACCCTCCTCGTCTTGATACCAGAGTTTCCGGGCGGCAAAGCTTCCCTATTGACAAGAGAAGCTTGACCTCTATATTCCCCCGAGGTCCGATACAAGACCTACATACAGCGAGTTTGGGTGCTTGCTGGCTTCTCTGAGGTGGCAGCATGGCGCTGAGAGACACGAACACCCCCAAGTCGCTCGTTGGCTGGTCATACTTAAACAGTCCGATACCACGACTCTCCTCCTTTTTACTTTTTGGTGGGTCGTGTTTCGGACATCAAAAGCAAGACTCTAACTGCGGTGAGTATTGGCCAGCTCACCATCCGCACAGCAGGAAGACTCTGCCAGTTGTTCGTAAAACCTGCTCTCATGTCGTGCCCTCTGCCGGATGGTTCACTGAAATGGACAACTAAGCTGCGTTTTTGGCGTTCCGTCATATATACCATTGATCCGCTTACCACTACGACCAGAACATCACTCGAGTCTTCTATTTGGTGCGGGGTTTCCTGCCCCCTCCATTCTCCCCGCTCTCTTGGTGTCTTGCCATGGTGTGTATGTGGACTATCACCATGGACGGCTAACCTAGATGAGGCATTCTGCGGTAGCCTCCAACGGGCTGCGGGCCCGGGTTTTGAGACGATTGTCTCTGTGCGAGTCCAACCCGCCAACACGAGAATGCGGGTGTTGCCTATCTCATCGGCCTGAGCTGTGAGATCGCTATTGCGGGATCGGCTTTCGAGACTCTGCTGTTGGCTTTGATGAAGAACTTTTCTGAACGGTCTCTGCCTTTGCTCAGGTTGTCAGATTCAAGGTCGAGTATTATCGTCCTCTGACCACAGCTGCTCAATGGCCACTAGACAAGTGCTCAGTGGGGATAAGGTGGTCGTGGAGGTATATCAAAGGTGTGCTTCATGCAGGCTACGGTATGACAGGTGTAACGGTGTCATCCGTCTAGTGGCCGTCTCCTCAAACCCTCCTGACCTGTCGAGGTCTGACGAGCGGGAACTTTCTGTGAATCAGACAGTCAAGGATACACGTGGACGACTCTGGGAAGCCATAGTGACAACATCTGGGAACTCGATGCCAGTCGATTGTATCGTGCAAGTGCTCGAGTGAGATTTCACTTCGCGTGCAACTGGACGAGTCTGTTCCGTGTGCGACTGGTTGGCGGCTGAGCTGGTGAGAGGCAATCGGATAGACGGTATGTCGAGGCAAAAATTTGAAATACGACTAACCTGTGAACAGGACATAATCATGGCACGCATCGGCCACTGGTGGGGATGTAACTAATATCTGCTATCTTGTCTGGTAAATGCTCACCACGAGTGGCTATCATGAACACCACATCTTGGGCGTGTCTCTTGTCTTGGACTACCCCAACCAACCCAGATCCATTGAAGGAGCCGTCACGCTCAGAAGCTGCAGAGTTCAGTCTCAGTGGTTTCTTGTTTCCAGTGCGTGAAATTAGTGTTACACGGAGCCGCACATTTCGTGTGCTCCGCAAACCTCGGTGTTATCTTGGAGGCACGGTTTGAAGTCATCTGCTACTTCATGTTCTATACTGCTGCGTTTACACACACTTTCACACCCATGTGTTCGGCCAAATGGAACCCGGGATGGCGACATGTATCGTGATCCGCGGATAGCCACACCGGCTGGCGGCATGCGAACGAACGGTGGGTGTTCGCAGCATCGTCGCGGCGATACAAAAGCCCAGTGCAGGAAATTGCAGGCCTTTCGCTTTGGGGGATATACCGGGAGCGTGCTGTGTATGGCCTACTGGATTGGGAATATGCAGACGCTGTTCATTAAACGAGGCCGGCGTCATGTATTGCATGTA
The DNA here is from genome assembly GCA_001510575.1 of Knoxdaviesia capensis. Lineage (NCBI taxonomy): Eukaryota > Fungi > Ascomycota > Sordariomycetes > Microascales > Gondwanamycetaceae > Knoxdaviesia > Knoxdaviesia capensis. The sequence goes on along the minus strand of LNGK01000002.1, from coordinate 885,280 downwards.
CGGGAACAGATCAGATTTGGTTTCTTCTCTTAAACCCTGCTTCATGGTTTAGACAAGTGTTTGTTTGTTGAGATATTACCAGTTGTCTGATAACAAACAAGGATTTCAGACGACTCAACTTCCAAAACACCATATGTGTGCAACGGATGGCACCATTCAAGCACCAGTAGCATTACGGCGCCATGAAGATCGTAATTCTGGCTCACATTCCAAATAGGAAGCATCCCTGCTACTAGAACCTCCTTCCATCATCCATACACCCTAACCCTAAATATGAACCGAATCACAAGGTATACCTGGAATATTGGTGAAATAGCCAGAATGCTTGACTATATCACAAGAAGGAGGTAAACTATCGGCCAACTTTCTACTCAGTTATATCGCCGAAACTCCCCGCATTTTCTCAACATCATCTGCCCGTTAGAGATAAACAGTCTACAGAAGAAGGAGAACTAGATCATCACCACGATTACAAGTGTGCAGGGGACATACGAAAGCTCCGGAAGGCCGTCCAAAATGACAAATATCCGCAACAGGATACCTGGTGGATTGTTTGCAATCCAAACGAGAGAACGCGTGAGGGTGACGTGTGTTTACCGTTTACCTGTTGTAATCGTGGCTTGGACGCTCTCATGGGCGCGTTCGAGGTTGGGATATACCTGCCACTTCGGCAGGTCTGAGCCCGAGCCTTGAGATGGAAGACTTTTTCACCGTAGAATCGTCAAAGGCGATTCTAGTAAGCGGCAGGCGACATACGGGCATCGTCGGAAGTATGAAAAGAGAAAAACAACCTTCTTCAATTGCTGTGGCCTGGGCCGGTGTGATGAACTCGCAGGGAACCGCAACGAAAAACTTGATTAAAAGCGACGACAGGAATGGGCTTAGAGAGTGTGTGTATCGGCATAAATTTAGCTGATATTTGACTTTTGGTTTTTTTCCTTAAATGGGGCGGGCGGACAGCGGATGCAGGCCGGCCTGTCCACCCGAAAGAAAACCATGAATCCAGGAACCAGGGGTACATTCCGCCCGCTGCGTATACCGTGCGTGCACAGGGCGGAAGTGATACATATTTTTAGTCGCTCCCAGCACCCCGTTTCGCTAACCAGGTTCGAATGCGACCTGGGGCAAGTTGAACCTGGATATGCACACAGGCGGATACATGGACTGGCTGTTTGAAGCGGGCACACCCTCCCTTCACCTCCAACCTCTTCCCCTCTTCCCACTGACGTAAACGAGGTGGTGGACAATTAAACCGGCGGAGAGACACACCACAGGATTCAGAACACGGCACAGGCGTGGATATCCCTGGAACACCCAACGTCGGGCCACTACCAAGTGAAAAGATTGAATCAATGCATTAGGCCGTGTGTGTATGAGCAGAAGATGAGTCAGAAAAAAAAAAGGCATGATAACAACCACACCATTTGAGCATTGACGCCACTTAGAAGAGAGCAGACGTCCGTGTTGTGGCCCGCTGGTCTAAGGGCGAGAAGCCGAGTCTGGACTGCCAGAGAACCGGTGAGAAACACAGGCGAGCGAGTATAGTCCCATCCAGCAAAAAGAGGTCCGTCTGTCTCACCTGGCGAAGCCCACGGGAACAGAAGTCTTCTCGGTAAGTTGTAAAAAAAAAAAAGGCAAGTCTGGGAACCTAGGGAGCCTGATACAGAGTGCAGGGACAGATAAAGAAGGGGGGGAGAGGACACAAAACGACCAGTAGTTTATGCCAGAGCCAAAGTCGCATGAGGGAGTTGCGTAAAGCCGACGAACCTGTTGCATTAGAACACCGGACCTGAGAAGTGAAAGCTGTAATACGTGGTTTCATACGCATCAGACGGTGGTTGCGTGTGTGCACACTCGTATAATATGTGTCTCGCCGAGTCTCTCTCTCTCGATCGAATATGTGCCGTGGTTGTTTCTCTCTCTCTCCCCACCAGCATAAACCAAGAATAAGAAACCTCCCAAGGACACAGGGATCAAGGGGGTATATAAGAGACACAGGCTTGGGACCCGGCCGGATATTTTACATGGCTATATTCTCTCCTAGTGTCGACCTTAAGGGACTTTCTTCCTTGCCACCCACAACTCGAAGGCAGAGCAGAGTTGAAGCAGGGGGTAATAATCATCATGGCAAGTCAGGCAGAAAAGGAAACATGCTATACGTTACGTAGAAAAGGGAGAACCAGACCGAAGGGGGGTAATAGGCGAGCCGGGAGAGGGAGAGGAGGAGTAAAAATCCATGGTTGGGATGCTGGGCCTGTGATGGATGACGGTATAACTCGTAGTCACTCGGACATATATGTACTCGAGGCAGGACGGGTAACTGTTTCCTTCTCTCTTCCTCTCCTCCTTTCCGCGAGTTGACGGTTTGGCCAAAGTTGAACCCTTTCCTCGTGTATTTGCTTCTTCCTTGATCTTATTTCTCTCTCCAAATCAAACAGTTGACTTGGTGCAGAGGTTACAGGATCGTCCAGTCTGAGATACCAGGACCCATTCGGAAACAATTTTGCCCCATCGGTTGAAAACAAGAAAAAAAGAACCCCAAAACCGTGAGCCTCTCCCCTGGCGATCTGCAAGTCTATCGTGACTTGTTGAACGAACATGTGGCCGTGACCGACCAACGCCGAGACCAAGAGCACAAAGCGACGACATTCCGTTCGACAAAGACATATCAGAGTTATCATGAGAGAGCACCGCTCCAAGATCTCCGGAACCACTATCACCACTACCGAATCTCCCGCCGTTGCTGCCGCCGAGGCATCCTCCGTCCCGGGCGCAGCCCCGACCAACTCCCGCCGCGGCCGTGGCCGTTGCCCGACCGTCCACCCGTGCAGTGCAGCTCCAGCAACTGTCGCCAGGCTTCCAGAGCCGAATTTGCTGTCATTTAGCGGGCCGACCGCTGAAATCCACAGGTCAACACACTATAACCGCCCCAGCTCCACAAGGGAGAAGGAGCGCCAAAACACCAGCCACACCTCCAGCCACATCTCATTTCACCAAAAGCATCTGTGCGCAGGCAGACTGTGTGGCTTAAACGCAGCAGCAGAATCATCACGACCAATTTCCGCTTCATCTTTTTCCTCGCCATTTCCCTCCTCCTGCTCCTGTTTCCCACCTCCGGCTTCTCCGTCACCAGTGCCGTGTTTGCTCCTGACTCCCGGCTCCGATCTCCGGCCGTCGTCCATCTACTCCGCCGTGACTCCTCTTCTCGGGCTTCTGCGGCCGTTGACTCGCGGTTGTGCCACCCAATCCGCGGCATCGCCAACTTCTTCTTCCATCTCGTCTCAACACCCGGTTGGTGCTGCTCTGCCGCATCCCATTGGCTCGTTTGCCCCTGGTAGGCTCCGCTCGCCCCTGAGATCGTCGTCACAGACCAGTTGCAGTTTGTGTTGTCGCCATTGCCGTGTGATTGGGAGATTTGGTAATATCTTTCATTTCGGTGTTGGTGCCCTTTGCCGTTATCGTGACCACTACTGTTCGCGACTTCTTCTCCTTGCCGTGGCCGCCCTCGTTATCGACGTCGTCCTTACTTCCGCCTCCTCATATTTCCTCGTCTCAGCGGCTGTCTTATCGACGACGGCTGCTTCGTTTGTCTGCCTCCCACGGCTTCTCACGCACTCTCGGACTCTCCAACCTTCGACCTTCAGACCTCCCTAGCGCCGACGTCCAATCGCCATTCGCATCCTCTCGTCACTCCCGATCTCAGACACGCTGCCGCCGTTGACACCGCCGCAGCTGTCATTACCGCCAGCTCCACCACCACCACCCTGACCTATGCGCCGTTCCATGTCCACGCGCTAAACCGCCCTGCCCATCTGGCTGCTCTTCCTGTGCCGTCGCCCGAGACTGCTGTGCCAGCCACTTTCGATCCGCCAGAGTTTTCTTCTCGCCAGCCTTTCTTCACTTCCCCGACCCTGGATTCCACTACTCCCCCTCGCAGCCGTCCGACCACGTCTGGAGTTGTCGCTGCGAGACCCGCCACCGCCGGCTCTCCCATCGCCTCGTCGTCGTTCTCGTCGAATAATTTCACTCATCAGCCGCCCTCTGCTCCTGCCGCCTCCGCTGCTGTCCCCCAGCAGTGGACTACCCCGACCTACGCTCTCCTGCGATCGCCATTCAGCACCCGGGGCGCTGCCGCTTCCTCGGCTATCCGACCCCCTCGCCAGACCGCTGCCCGACTGTGGAATCCGACAAACTCAACTCCGCGCTCCGACCAGATCCAGCCCCAGCAAATCCAATATCAGCGCCCACGCCCACTTGCTGGTGGTGCTGCGCGTCCCTCTCAGAGCCTCCCGCCGCCGAAATATCGTGTTCGCCGTCCTTCGACACCGCCTCCGCCTCCAGCTGTCTCGCTTTCGCATCCGAGTCTAGACGGATCTGCTGCCGCTGCCGCTGCCGCTCGAGGTCATTCGTCCGCCGGCCAAGCCGCATCCAAGTTTCCGCTTCTAAGCCTTCCCGAACAGCGCCAGGCCAGACACGCCGCCGTTGCTGTTGCTTCTGCCTCTGGAACCGCTGCGACTTCGGCACCTTCCGCTGTCGCTGCCCAACCTCGCGCCAGCCTCCAACTTGAACATCGCGCCGCCGGTTCGTCCGAGCATCGCGTCAGTCTCCCCCCGTCGGTTCGGCACTCGTACGACGGAAAATCAGGAGCCACGTCCGGAAAGGGATCCCCAGAATCTCTCGACGTTGCCGCCGGCTCTGACTTCACCACGGCTTCCCCATCGGCGAATCTTTTCCCTCACCAATTCTCATCTTTCTCTCAGCAGCAGCCTCCTCCGCACACGTTGCGTGTGGAACTACCCTCCTCATCTCCCAACCAGCCTTCTTCAGACTTTGAGTCTGTGCCTATCGGAATCAGCTTCGACAAGCTCCCCGGAACCTTTTTAGAATCTTCTGCTCGCGCCAAAGGCAAGGGCAAAGCATACATCATGTCTCCCGAAACTAATGCATCAACCGTCGCCGCCGACGACGTGCGGAGGTCCTTCTCCAAGGACCTGGAACGCGGCCCCGACATGCTCCCTCCCCGGATGTCCAATGTGTCCGGCCCTGGAGGCGGCGACGGCATCGGCTCGGCCATTTCGTCGTCGGATTCGTCGATCATGGGCGAAGAGGTCGCCGCAGACATGAACGACGAATGGGGCCCGCAGCACCCGTGCTACCCGCACATCAACCCGCACGTGCCGCTCGATTCGCGCGAGTACACCAGCACACGCATCATCCGGGTGCGGCGCGACTTCCTCGTCGACGGCGACCTGTCGCCGGCGTTCTCAAACCTGTACCCGGAGATCCTCGACCTGGCGGGCCTGTCGGACCTGGAGTTCCGCCGCATTATCCACAAGATCAACGGCGACCTGAAGCCGGCGTTCAGCCCGTACAACTGGCGCAATGTGGTTGACGGGGCGCTGGGCCTCGTCACCGGCTGGCTGTGGGAGGACCTCGGGCTGACGGCCATCAAGTCTCGGCTGAATCGGCTGGAGCGGTGGATCGACGAGTGGAACAAGGAGATGCGGAGAACGAATGGCACTGCGGAGCCGTTTATGGTGCCGCAGATCATCTCGTTACGCGAGACTGGATACATGACTGTGAGTATCCTTTTTTATTGTCTGCCATAAGAGCTTATGTATCTGTTGCTAACCGCTCCTATCCCCACTTTCTAGCTTGATATCCAAATCCCCGATCCCGAAATCTCCGTGGCAATGAGCACGCCTGGCCAGTCCCGGTCCGGCGCGGCCATTCCCGAGCCTGTAGCCCAGAACGTGGCCGTGGTATAGAGCGAGCCCAGACCTTTTTGATTGCTTTTTGTGTTGCTTTTATATAATATCCTTCTTCGTTCCTTCACTTGATCCCCCCCTTTTGTTTTATGACAACCCCCCTTTTTCTTGATTTCTTCTGGCTCGATCTCGAACTTGCTCTTCGCTTGATACTACGTGCACTTGGTTGTTGGCGGCGGGCATGGCATGGCGTTTCTGGATCTTATATACTCGTCGTTTTTGTACTGTTGCCCCTTTTTCAAATTTACTGTTCAGTTCTTATCCTGCTTGTTATCTTTCTCTTCGTCCCTGTGGGAAGATGGAAATATATTCTTTCAATTATCTACTCTGTACGGGGCACATGCGTTTTTCAGATAAGACCAGCATCTCACATGTATAAGGAAGCGTGGATTCATACGCGGTGATACGGATTTCAATTATTAACATTCTTTTACAAAGAAAACAACGGAGCGGTGACGAGGCGCGAGAAACATCAACTGACGGATGGACATGTGAAGCCCCTGTTTTTGGAAGAGAAAGCAGAGACAGAACTGCATCTTTATGATAACTCCTTGACGCCAATGACCCAGCGAAGCTTGAACAAAAGAAAAAGGGTTCCAGAAGGACAGGAGGCCCCTGAGTAAGGGAACCAGATGATACATGGAGAGGTACAAGCAAGCAAAGGAAAGAGAAGCAAACAAGACTAATTGTGAGTGAGGTGCCCGTACTTCATCGTTTCTTCCACCCGTTTATTGACTCTCCTTCCGCGCGTCCGTCTGCGCAATACGTGTCTGCACGACGACTGCCTCGCCGACCACGTCACCGACCGAGGCCGAGTGGGCATCCGAGGACCACACAGTAGTCTGCACACCGGCGCCGGTATGAGGCACAGGTGTCAGGCCAGCCAGCGGCATCTCGGTGCACTCGGCGGGAGTCTCTGGGGACGGCGCCTCAATATCGGGGCGACTGCCGCGGCGCGAGCGGGAGAGCCGGGCGTAGCCGGCGGACCAGATGCCACGCATCCGGGAAGTTGTGGATACCCAGTGGGTGGACAGCGGGGCCGAGACGGTGCGGATCAGCACGGAGCCGGGCTTCTTCGGCAGGGTGGTGGTGGTGGCGGATGTCTGTGCCGTCAGCATGCTGGTGTGGCTTTCGGAGGTTGCGGTGCGCGGTGGCGGGGCACGACGACTAAGGAGCAGAACAGGTCAGTTGAAGATGCACAAACAAGCGCAGAGCGAGAGATAGGGACACCATACAGAGTGGACGATATCGAGGCGACCAAGCTGCGGCTGCGGCTGGTGGTTGACGCGCGGGTGCGATCGGGGTCATACTCCTCTTCCAACGACGGGAACAGGCGGGCGCAGCCAACGGCCAGCAGCATGCGGCGGTAGCAGTTGACGGCATCAGTCGTGATCCCGAAATACAGGAAGATCGGCAGCGCAGCCAGGATGATGGAATACGGGATGTTGAAGGTGACGGAGTCGATGTCGGTTGACGGGCGGAACACCACGGTGTTCCACGGCAGCGGGTGCGGGGTGTGGTGCAGGGCGTGGTAGTCGAACGAGGTCAGCGGCATGGCGTCGATCAGCTTGCGCACGCCGAGCAGCCACAGCATCGGCACGTACACGACGAGGATGCTCAGACACATCATGTACAGGCGGCGGCGGGCGCGGTTCGCGCGGTTCATGGTGGTGCCGTTGGACAGCAGCGCCTCGCGGGTCGAGATGCTGAGGTCGCGGTAGCGCTTGAAGGTGATGGCGGCGTACACGGCGGCGCCGAGCGAGAAGGCCATCGACGGCACGATGAAGAAGACGATGGGCCAGGCGCGCGCGAACACCGGCACGCAGCCCATGACCGGGCGCACCTCGAAGCGGAAGTACGACAGCGGGAACGACCAGGCCAGCTGCACGAGCGGCATGGGGAAGATGATCAGCGCCTGCACCCACACGCGGCGGCGGCGCTCCTCGCCGGTCAGCGGGTTGGCGCGCAGCAGCGACACCTGGTCGGCGAGGTTCTTCATGATGGCGAGGCACGCGGCGTAGAAGCACATGTACACCGGCACCGACAGGTGGGCCACCGCGTCGCAGAAGCCGACGCCGGTGAACCAGGCTGCGGTGTCGTTGTCGCGCCAGATCAGCGCGTTCACCACGATGCTGAGGTTGAGGGTGATGGTGCTGGCCACCAGCACCACGCCGGCGAACTCGCCGTTGCGGTGCAGGAGCCGCAGCGGCACGACGCAGGCCAGGGCGGCGAGCAGGGCCAGCGTTATCCGGAAGGCCAGGTTGACTTGCAGCGAGGTGGAGGTGAAGGTGGTGGGGGGTGGGACGGGCACGGGGCCGGTCGGGGTGAATTTAATGCGGGAGAGGTCGATGATCAGCGGAGACGACATGATGGCGGTGAGGGATGGAGGGGAGAGAGAGAGAGAGAGAGAGAGAGAATATGTGAGTGAAAGGATTCAATTGGTGAATGAAGGATGGCCTTGCTCTCTTTTCCCTTTTGCTTCTTGTTGGACTTTGCCCGATCACTGCTGGCGATAACCTCGCGGTCACTGCGCTGGCTTTTCCTTTGTATCAAGGCCGCTGCTGGGCAGAGACTAGCGAAAGGAAAGGGGTTGAAGAGAAAGGAGCTGTGACCACGAGCATGAGGGGGGAAGGGGCGAGAGCTTTATTCTTTATCTTGAGGTCCTCTCGGGGTGTATTCTTTCTCTCGGTTCTCGTTCTGGTGGTCTCCTGGAGAGGGCGTGTCGGAGGGTGTGTGAGAGCGTGTATGTATCGGACGACGACGAGGAGGAGGAGGGGGATGACGAAGGAGAATCAGGGATGGCCGGTGGAGAGGAGAGGGAGGAGAGTCAATTGATGACAGGGAATTGTGGAATGCGATGTGGTGCAGGACGAATTTGTTGCGTGATGGCCGAGAACGGCGAGAGTAAGGAGCGGCGATATGCAGGCGTGGGGAGAGAGGGTTAGAGTCTGGACGTTGGCGAGCGGAGATTAAGGGAGAGACACAACACTGGTGGGGACGGAGAAGCTGAAGAGTGAGTGGGACAAAGACGCGCACGAAGAGACGAATGGCAGAGATGGAACGAGCCGGAGTTAAACAGCAGTCTGCCGGGTGTACTGTGGGTGATGTTCTTGGGCGACCATATCGGCAATCTCATCACGAAACATCAACACCATGCTGAAGGGAAGGGGCGTCTATTGATATCCCGATTGAGCTTATTGACAACGCGGGTCAAAAGCATGCGAGGCAGAGAGAAGTAAACACAGGCCTGATACATATAACATAACATACACAAGGTACCTAAGTGTGTGTGTGTGTGTGTGTGTGTGTGTGTGTGTGTAAACAAGCCCACAAATATCCGCCGGGTTTCTTCACGGCAGATGAAGGAGTGAAGAGTGAGTGAGTGAGTGAGACCTAGGGACTTATATGAAAGAGCGGATTGCCTCCGGACGGGCGAGAGAGAGAAACATCGAACGGGAGCAGGAGGAGGGGAGGGGATCATTAGACATATGTGAAGTGGGACCTGAGCATGAGAGAAACACTTCAAACCAACAGCCAGCCATGATGTTATGTGACAAGTGGTCTCTCGCCCATCTCCACAAAGCAATCAGACCAACGGGACTCCCTTGCCCGGCTAGAGATATAGCAGACGATGGAGTAACGGGGTGTGTGGGGGAGAGGAGGGCGTGAACAGTATCACCAATTCACCGACTTCTTCAACCAACCCTCTCTTCAACCACAGTACACGCCCCCCCCAGTCTTCTTCGTCTTCTCTCTTCTGCTCTGGTCCCACCCCTCCCTCCCTCACCCTCCGCGGACGACCTGTCAAGTTTGCATTTCTCTCTGCTAGCCCACCCAAGCGTGCAGAACCGCGCGCTGCGCGGGCTGTAAATAGAGCACACCGACTCGGGGCTTATTATGCCTGTTTGGCCTGGCCAGGTTTCTTTTCTTATTGACAGGATGCGTGCGGGCGGCATGTATGTCTCTCCGTCGTGGGTTTTGTAAGTGGGTGAGACAAGAAGATGGCGTTCTTATTGATCCCAGAATCGGGCTTAGCGTCCGACGTTTTTTTTCCAAACCTTGCCTTTCCGAATCTAGCCCCGGGCCCCACCTTTTTCGGCCCCACTGGCGGGATATGACCCCCGGTCGGGGGATTTTTGCTCGTATTTCTTTTCTGTGTGGGTGTCTGCTTCTAGCCAGTGCTCCGTCCATGGCACATGTCGGTCTGTGAAATTGAGGAAAGAGAGAGGGCGGTTTTCTGGGGTTTACTCTCATCTCGCGGGTTGTGTGGTTGATTCACTCGTCTCTCAGTCTGCGGTGGTCAACAGGATGAGAGAGGTCAGTGAGTGAAGGCTTGGGGGAGACGAGACTCAAGATGTCAAGCCGTGCTAATGGTCAATTGAGCCAGTTGTGCGACCCTCAATAGCTCAATAAGCTTCACAGCTCCATCCCTTCACCGCGTGGCAGAAAGTCCAAGCTCCACCATCAAGCTCCGAGAGCCCACTCGTCGTTTATGGTGACTGCATAGCATTTACTTTCCCACTTGAATTCCCTTCTCGCTTTTTTTTGCGTTTCATCGCCGTCGGTGTAATTCCACCTTTCCTTACACTCTCTCAGCCAGTCCAGTCTGAATCCGGCCTGGCTCTTCAGCCATTCCTGCACGTTGGCTGCATGTCCCTCCTTGCCGCCGCTCTGTGGAATCTTTGGCAAAAAAGCAAACACACAAGCAGACCGGACGGGCAAAACAGGCGTGATCATTGGTGACCGGCTTTCTGGATCTTTCTTGGTGTCTCCTCGGCGCTATCTTTGCGTCTTCTGCACCAGCCCCCCTCCGTCTGTAGCTTCGACTCCAGGCCATGTGCCAGTCTAATAGACACTCTTTCCCCACGTGTTGGCACATTCTATTGCCTGATGAGTGCCTTTCCGAGAAGAACGACTTGTTTGTACTGTTTGGAGTATGGCTCTGGGCGCCGGAGGTTTTCATTTCTCCGAGGCCGTTTTTCCTTGCACCTGCGGCCTCGGCGTGTTTGCTTCGGGGGAACACACCGCGAAGGATGGTGTAGAAGAGGATCGCTTCCACATGGCCGGATCTGTCTGGCTTGATGTATTAATAAATCACGTCAGCTCAACTGGCCCAAGTGTACTGTGTGGTAACACTTGAAGGTAGTCCAGACTTTAAGGAGTGTTTCTCTCAATCCTCCAGCTCTCCCATCTTCGACCGTTAAGGCACAACGAGCATGATTGTAGAAAAGAGGAAATATCACAGAGAAGCACCGATATTTCGCAAATGAAGTCTAGTCAGCTTGAGAAGGCTAACCGTAAGATACACAGATGACGAACAATCGACTGTGGGCGTATTATCCCCCCAAACTGTCCCGATGAATTGATACCGAACAACACTTCTGGTTATCACAGAGCCCCCGTAACGGTTGCATGACGACCATCAGCTTTGACATTTTCAATTGACACAATGACGACAAACGGCTGAAAAAGAACTTTTATGACATTCTCCTCTTTGTCGTCGTCCTCGTCGTCACAGCTCACTAAGTACACCCTAACCCTAATATCGCATTATCCGGTATAGTCAATTAACCGTGCTTTGAACGCACTAGACCATTTTGGGCCGACCCCTGACCCCGTTTTCGCAGCATTTTGGGGGGAAAAGGCGCGGCAGGTGGCAGACACGCGCGTTTGTTCCATTTCGTTGTACAGATACATTTCGACTCCACGCGCATAACGATTTTCCCTTGATCGAAATTATCATCATCGCCATCGTCAAATTTTCATCGTCGTCTCTCCAGATTTCCTCATACACAAAACACACACTCCCAGCCACTCACCACATATATACACACACACACACACACACACACACACACACACACACATCCAAAATGCCGACCTCGCTGTTCGCCCGCCGCTCGCTCGCCGCCGCCTCGGCCCGCGCCTTCTCCACGTCGGCGCCGCGCCCGGTGGCCCGCATCACCATCGTCGGAAACCTCGCCGATTCGCCCGAGCTGCAGTCCACGTCGACCGGCCGCGAGGTCCTGCGCTACTCGGTCGCCTCCAACTCCGGCCCCAAGGATAACCGCCAGACCAGCTGGTTCCGCGTCACGTCGTTCCTTGCCCAGAACGACGAGAAGCGCAAGGACTTCATGATGAGCATCCCCAAGGGGTGAGTTTCTTGCCGGCTGTCTCTGCTTCTTTTTGCCTTGTGTTGAATTGTATGCTGACCCTGCTTTCTTGCAGTTCCACTGTCTTCATCGAGGGCGATGCCTCCATGAACCAGTACCAGGACGCCGAGGGCAAGAACCGGTCCGCCCTGAACATCGTCCAGCGTACGTCATCTCCCTTATCGCTCTCCTTCTCTTCCTCTGTTCTGACTCTGTGTTTTTTTCGCGTCCTAGGCTCGATCGAGGTTATCAAGCGCCCCGCCATGGCCGGTGACGTTTAAACGCATCATCCAACGCCGCCGTCTCGATGTCTCCCCTCCTCTTCCCCCCCATCTCCATAACCCGTCTGGTGCACCCGGATTCCGCCCGAAGCCACAATCTGTTCTATTCAACCTCTCCCTTCTCTTTATTTTCCTATGTCAACTCTAATTTTTGTGTGTAATGTTGTAGGTTCTGTGTTCTGTTTTGCCTGCTCTTACTTACCAAAGGGATGGATGGGTTTATATATCGATCGGGAATGTATCACTACACCATCCGTTTTCTGCTTGTTACGATATGCCTTAGATGAGACCCCCCTCTACTTTCTGAATCGGATAATTCCGCCACCTCCTGTCGTGTGCATGCAAAACATATGCTTTCTGTTGCTTGTCGAAGATGCTCGCTGTCTATACTAATGAGCAGGGGCCCGCTTTCTACTCCAGCGCACAGCTGTCCATGCATCCATATCCGGCCGCAACACCGCCCTCCTCGCTCTGATCCCCCTTGGTGCGCAGCAAGTACCCGGCCTGATCATTGTGCAAGATATTACCCGTGGTCTGGTCCCACAAACATGTTCCGTAGATGCCCAACTCGCAGATCACCCCGCCCTCTTCCAGATGGCCGTTGCGCAGAATCACATTATTCACCGCCGGAGGGGTGATCAGCTCCATCAGGATGTACGACCCCCAATGCGCCTCCGGCACCGACTTCAGGAACCCTGGGATCGCCCCGCGGTAGATGTTGTTACCGCCACCCTCGCGCTGCGGCTTCAGCACAAACGCCATGCAGAGCTGCGGGTCCTGCGCCAGACGTCGGGCCTCCAAGCCGGCCGGCGACGTGTCCATCGGGTAGATGTTCGTGAACGTGTTCCGCAGCGCCTGCGTCGTCTCCGCGCCCCCGGCCACGTACTTCCCCAGCACCGACGCTCCGTCCGCTGCCGGCGTCGCCAGCACCTGCTGCACCTTCTTGGTGCCGGCCAGCTGCGTCAGCACGGTCGGGCACTTGATGGCATTGGACCGCTCCAGGTGCAGGCGCGCGTCCCAAGCCTCGGAGGTCGGGTAGTCGCTGGGGTCGTACGCGCACCGCAGGTACGCCACGGCGACCTCAAACGGGGCGCCGGGGTTGCTGGGCGGCCGGTACAGGAGCTTGCGGGCGGCCGAGCCGTCCAGCGCGGTGTGGGCCAGCAGCTGCGAGAACGGCAGGCGGAACACCGGCACCGGCGACAGCGCGTACTCGAGGTGGCGCTGGTCGAACACGTTGCGCTCGCCGTCCTGCACGATGAACAGCACGCAGTAGCGCGTCCCCGGCGCGGCAGATGCAGATTCGGCGGCCATGTAGGCCTTGTACGCGGTGCGCAGACCGGCGGCGAGCCCGCTCGGACTCGCACTAGCGCTCTGCGGCACATTCAGGTCCGTGACGGCGTGCTCGAGGTACGGGTACACGTTTGCTGCGAGGTGGCGGTGCAGGCGCGAGGTTTGGGTGGAGAGGCCGCCGAACGACGCTGCGATCGTGTTGAACTCGACTTGCTTGACCTGCAGCGACGGCGTGGCGGACGACGAGTCGGCGTGCACCATGTAGTCGGAGCGGAAGAGGCCGAGAGATAGGGGCTGGTGCGGCGGGGAGTGTGTGAGAGACGGTGCGAGAGTTGGTGGGGTTCGGCCGACTTACCTGGACGTAGCCCTCCGCAAGCACCTTCTGGTGGACTTCCCACAACTTAGCCACAAAGTCGTCTCCGCCAGCGACTCTAGAAGGACCGTTAGTACATAGTTTTGTAGTAAACAAACAGAAAAAGACATGGAAAATGCGACTTACTCCTTCACCACGCTCTCCAAAAACGGCACATCACGGCTGATGTTCGCATACAGCTCGTTGTACGCAATCTGCACGCGGCGCGCCTGCTCGAAGCACTCCTTGGGAAACCGGCTTGGGAACAGCGTCACCGGCACGCCGGTCGCCAGGATCCCGAGCGGATCGGCCCCCGCGGCCACAACGGCCGGTGGTGGCCGCACACAGAGCCCGTTGGCCAGCTGCCAGTCCTTGATCAGGGCCACCACGGTTTCGCGCTCGGCTTCCGTCAGCGCCGGGGGGTACTTGGACTCGGCCATTGCAGGAAAGAAGACCCCGACAAAAAAGAAAGAAAAAAAAAACTGAAGATAGCAGGAGTGTGTCAGCCTGGGTGGTACCATTGGGATGACGATGGAGGGGCAAGTGATAAGACACAGTGTAGTTCTTGTTTTTAAGAGGCGTGAGGTGCGGCGTCATGAACTTACCCTTAATAAACACAGCTAAATCAGACTGTCTTCAATTGCCTCGCTTGCAAAATTCCGGTTTCACTTCTCGTAGACAAGTTGATCCTGATCTTTCGTCCCCTCTTCACGTCAGATGAAGTCCGCTGTAGTTGACGTGATCCGAGCTGATTAATCCAACATTACACGCCAAAATCCTCTGAGATGGTAACCCTAACCCTACATATTTGGGTCAGGGTTTCCGCCAGCTGTCAGCAACTGGAAGCCAGCTGGCTCTTTAAAAAAGTCATACTGGACAAAGCCAAACGCGAACTGCATTAACATCTTAATTGGAACTTAAATATTTATTTAACTACCTCCATCTTTTTTGTTTCCTGCCCATACGTCTTATTCTCACGTACATGTGGTTCTTCACTTTATCATCACTACCTCACTTCTCCTTCTTGTGATACTACTTCAACTTCTTTCTTTCTTGATATCTCCTTGATGGCTGACACGAATCCTGAAGATCATTATATCCATCTATCCTGGGCTGAATCTGCCTGATTGCCTCAATAACTCTGGTGATAATAGGCAACTTTGAGACCAGCAAACTGTCTTTTTTCTTTTCTCTTCTATCTTGATTTTCCTGATTATGCCTATATAGAGCTGTTCTCTAAGCATCTCTTATGTCTCAAATAATACCCTGATGGAACAGGCAACCTATTGGCCCTCCTCCCATCTGTCCATGTCACCTAACCAAGTAAACTCCTCCCATATGGCCCGTTTGATGAAGAGGATACCCTCCTTGAAACTACCTGGATAATCTTCTATAATATCATATTCTGGCTAGTATGAACCTTCTTTCCCTACTGGCCAACTTGGAATCCTTACTGATGGCTGTTTGCCTAGTTTAGGAGCTACAAGCCTGTGAACTTGCAAACATGGACAAGATCACTGGGGACCCGTTTCTCTGGGATGCTGAAACTCTGGCGAAGCAGCTATGCTCTTCAGTTATGCCGTGGTTTCCGGCAGCAAAGCCATCTAGATTTCCGCCAGTTGAAGCCCTCACCGAGAAGATCCTTGACCAGGACATTGATGGTGAACTGCTGCTCACCTACGGTGATCTCGATAACGGCGACTACATGGATCTGCTCAAAGATATGGGCGTGACCAAACCTCACCACCGAGCCTCTATTCTGAAGGCTGTCCAGGTGCTCAAGAACTGTAGTCCGGCATATAAAATCTGGAAGGACACGAACAAGGGCGTTTCCGACCACCCTTCTGATAACGATGATGAACCGGGAACATCTGCAGGAGGGAGAACAAGCAGTGTCCTGCCGTCCGTGGAAACACCAGATGCTGCTATTGATAACCTGCAGAATGGTGATATGACTAGTGGGGTTCCTGCAGTTTCTGTACCGATGCCTGAGGCCGTGGTCCGGAGCAACTCCGTGAGTAACACCGTGTCCGTGTCCAGGCCTGAAGTCCCCTTACCACCACAACAAACAACGCCAGCTCCTCAGGTAATAGGGAATGAGGAAGCATATCAAAACAACATTAATAGCAGAGGCATTAGCCTCAGTTCTACCGATCAGATTTATATTCAAGATCACGGGATTCCGGAGGAGGGTAGTAAACAATCAAAAAGCCCGGCCCCAAAAGACTCCCCTTATCCCCCCGTCCCTATTTCTTCTTCTCTTTCTTCCTCCGTTCCTTTTCTTCCTCCTTCACACCTCCAAACCAACCTTCCATTGATTTCGTTGTCTGAGTCACACCACTCAACGATATCACCTCCCATACCACCACCGCCGGTCATTCACTCAATTGGTTTTGATAATCCAGAGACAATAATTGATGCCACTGAGTGTTGTAAGTATAGTTCCATTTGAGTCACTCTTTAACAAATTATGATACGATATTCATCAAAGCCCATAAAGCTCTTTTATTAACAATCTTCTTTCATTGCATGTAGCTCCCTTTCCTAGCATCGAAAATCAACCAAGACAATCCTCATCTGCTCTTGTTTATCCACAAAAGACCAAGCCCTTTTTTTCCTTCTCACCAGATCCAGAAGCTGAAGTCCTTGTCTTCTCCATGCCGGTGAAGAACTCTCCAGGGTCTTTCCTCGGAAAGACTGGCTTAACGGTGTATAGCCGAATGCACCGTAGCCATGGAGATGAAGCCCTGGATGCCGATGATGATGGACTTGAATCTTTTCAGTATGTTGCATCCACTCGATCCCGCCCTCTTGCCGCCCACCAGGTCCGAGTGGCTCGCAGCATTCGCGGACTGCTGAAGCGCGACCATGCTGCCTTGAGCCGGGTCAACGTTCAGATGGACGATGTCCTTCTGAATCCCCTGGACATTGACGATGATCCCTTGGGGGTCGCCACGAATGAGGCCAGAATCTCACGTGACGCCCGGCCGAAGCCTCGTGGATCCGTCATGGGGCAGTTTGAGGATGACAAGGTCGTGCCTGCGGACTCTGTCTCAATTACGATCAAGCAAGCAGAGACATCGCGACGCGCATTGTCGGCGGTGCAAATTGACACTCTCATTGAAGCCGAGATCCAAGCCTGTATCACCGATTTCCACAAACGCAAAGGACCCAAATTCGAGGCCCGCAAGCATGGAATCTGGGCTGAGGCGCGGAGAGTTGGACATTTGCGAGACCGCCTGGCTCATAGCCGCCAGATGATCAAAGCCTTGTCACATCGCATCGCTCAGTACAAGGATGATCTGCGGCCCCGTACAGCTGCCGATATCAGGGCATTGGTTGCAGGTCTCGGACAGACCATTGATGACCGTGAGCACCATCGCCGAATGATGAAATTGCTCAGCGGCCCGGAGCCTCTCAACCTCACGGCTAGAGACAAGACATTTTCGGCATCTGGTCCGATTCCGAGAAAGAAACGGACCCATCCGAAATTGACAGCTCTCGACCCCGCATTCTCGGACGATGAAGACGGCGCGGATTCTATGGTCGACAAACAGGATGACGAATCGCGATTGTACTTCCAACAAAGACGCGAGCGGAAGCGGACGGGGGTTGCCTCGACCTCCAAGCCTGAGCATTTGGCCGAAGCCGATGCGACCGATTCTTTCTCCGACGATAACGAGGATAACGACGAGAACGATGATGATGATGATGATGATGATGATGACGATAATGACTTCATTGTCGACGACGAAGACGAAGCGGAAGACGGCGATGTCGAAGACAAGACCGACGGAGATACAGACAGTGACACTTTTAGTGATCTGGGTGACGATGTGGAGATGGCTGACGCCGACCAGTCTCAAGCGATCATTCTGGCCAACCGTCCCGTCTCGGCTGCTGATGGGAGCCGACGACCTCTTGTTGCTGTGCCAGGCACAGTTGCCGAGTCCCCACAAGTTATCAGTTCTTCCGAAACCGACCCAGAGAAGAAGAAAAAGAAGATTGTCGTTAATGGCGAGGAACTTGTGGTGGAGCCGGAAGATTCGGTGTTCAACCTGGAACCCCGCTCTGATGGGAACGTGATGCTTAAGCGGCGGAACGTGACCCGGAATGCTGGCGCGGCTCGGTTGCGAACCAAGAGCAAGAAGATGCTCGATGCAATGAAACTGCGCCGCGAGAATCTCCACCGGAGCTTGTCCACATCAGGCATTTCCGCGGAAGCCCAAAGATTGATCATCAACGAATCGAAGCAGGACAACCAGGACCTCATTTTCGTGCACAAATCGGTTGCGTCACAGATCAAAGACCATCAGATCGATGGAGTGAGATTCATGTGGAATGCTGTTGTGGCCAGCAGTTTGAGCACTGGATGCTTGTTGGCTCACTCAATGGGCCTCGGCAAATCGATGCAAGTGGTGGCGCTCCTTTTGGCCATTGCCGAGGCGACGCTTTCCGACAGCCCGGCAATGACCTCGCAGATCCCCAAGACTCTCCAAACTCTTCGTTTTGTTATCGCGTGTCCTCCGTCTCTGGTTGAGAATTGGGTTCAGGAGCTTAAAAGATGGGGAGAAGAGAGTTTGATTGGACCGTATGTCAGGATGAGTTCGGACATGAACAAGGTCACGCGCGAGTATTACCTGGAGAAGTGGATGGACCGTGGGGGGGTGATAGTCGTTGGATACAAGTCCATGCAGAATCTTTCCAGACTGCAGAACGGGGTTCTGTTGTCGGGCGCGAGCCTGGTTGTTGCGGACGAGTCCCATCTGATCAAATCGCCTGGGACCAAAGCGCGTGAGACGTGCGATCGCTTTGCGACTCCCTATCGCATTGCTCTGAGCGGCTCTCCCCTTGCCAACAATGTGGATGAGTTTTATTCTCTCATCGACTGGGTGGCGCCAAAATTCATGGGGCCCCGGGAAGAATTCAGCCGGCTGTACGCCCGACCGATCAACGATGGAATGAGTTCGGGGGCTTCCGACTCGGCCCGTACTCGCGCAGAGATTCTGCTAGCCCATCTGCACCAGGAATTGACGTCCAAGGTGCACCGATGCACCATCCAATCGATCAACCTTGAGGGATTTCCAGAGAAGTCCGAGTTTGTTATCGGACTCAAGCCAACACCCCTTCAAGTGCAATTGTACAATCACCTTGTGGCTCATTTGAAGAGCTTGGGTGTTCATTCGCTCATGAGCCCGTCCGCATTCATGGTAACGGTTCTGGCACATCCGACTGTGCTTCAGCAGAACATGCTGCGAATTGAAGGCGCTGGCTGGAAGGCGAAGTTGTTTGGCACGAAGATCATCAACGAGCTGCGAGACACGATTGATCGATATGGAGTGCCCGAGGATACGCTCACACAATCCCCCAAAATGACGGCATTGCTGCGCTTGATGGAGATGTTCATTGGACTAGGCGAGAAAGTCCTCGTGTTTTCGAAATCGGTGTTGTCGATCCGCTTCGCAGAGAAGCTTCTCCAGAAGCACGGGTACAAGACTGTTCGCATGGATGGCGAAACGCCGGTGACTCGACGTGTGGCCGATGTTGACGAATTCAACTCGGGCGAGGACCAGGTGTACCTCATTTCGACGCGGGCGGGAGGCGTGGGCTTGAACATGCAGTCGGCAACCCGTGTGATATTTCTGGACTTTTCGTTCAACCCGATGGATGAGCAACAGGCTATGGGCCGTGCCTACCGGATTGGACAGACGAAAAAGGTGTGGGTGTACTATCTGATGACGCTCGGAACCTTTGAAGAGCGGATGTACCAGCAACAGGTACAAAAGAAGCAGCTTGCAGATCGCGTTGTGGACAAGAAGAACCCGCGCGTATGGGAGCGCCGCAAGCGGTCGTGGATGTCTCCGATCGACCCCGAGAATCTGACCCAGGGTCCGGTCCGCACATTTCTCGGCACTGACGTGGCACTGGACAATCTCATCAGCCAGTTCGAGGAGGGAATCGGCCTGATCATGGCGACCAACGTGTTTGAAGAGCAGGTTGAACGCGAGTTCACCGAAGCGGAGTTGGAGGCGATCAAGGAGCTGGCAACGGCCAGCCAGCTCCGCCGAGACATTGAGGCGGGGGTGGTCCCTGTGCCTGCCGTGCCTCCCATGCCTCCCGTGGCGACCCAAGTTCCAGCGGCGGAAGCCCTTCCGACGGCGACGGGGGTTTTCCCCTCTGCCGAGCCCGGTATGCCCACGTCTGCTTCTCTGGAACTGTTCCCGGAGATGGCCAAGCCCTTTTTTTCCGTTCTAGGCCCTTCCACTCAGAGGTGGATCCTCGACAGCTCTTCGCCGACGCAATATTTGGAAACCTTGGTGCGCTTGGCAGGACGATCTGAGAATGACATTTTCAAGTCTCAGTTGCCTGGCCTGAACGTTAAAATAGACGAGGAATGGCGAGATTCGATACCGCGGATTTCCCCGTTACTCAGGATGCTTCGCGCAGGTCCATCTGGCCATGTTCAGCATCCGTCGCCGATGGTGGCGGGGCCAGCGGGTCCGTCCATGCTGCATTCGCAAGCTGGGTCCCCGGGATCTCTGGGTATGGCGGTCGCTCCGCAGGTGATGACGCAGCCGCTGACCGCCGGTGGCCAACGACTGGCGGGAGGTTCGATGATTGGGGGACCTGAAATGAATCAAATGGTAAGTCGACCTCGTTAGCGTCCTTGTGTGGTCGAAAGGAAATGTCCATCAGCGGTAACTAACCTTGACAATGATGAACAATATTAGACACAAAGCGTTCCGGGACAGATGCAGCCCGGCTACCAGACCCTGACAGGCCGCCCTCAGCAGCAAGCACTGGTGGGCCCGCGTCAGATGTATCGGCCTCGGATGGGCGCCCCTCCACAGCAAACTCCATTCGGCCGTCCTCACCAACAAGGGCGGATGGGCAATCCTCAGGAGTATCGGCCTGCAATGGGCGCTCCCCAGCAGCAAACTCAATTAGGCTATAGCTATTCTCAGCAACAAGGCCGGATGGGCAACCCTCAGGAGTATCGACCTCCGATGGGCGCTCCCCAGCAGCAAGGGCAGACGGGCAATCCCCAGGAGTATCGACCTCCGATGGGCGCTTCCCAGCAACAAGGGCAGACGGGCAATCCCCAGGAGTATCGACCTCCAATGGGCGCTCCCCAGCACCAAGGGCAGACGGGCAATGCTCAGGAGTATCGACCTCCGATGGGCGCTTCCCAGCAACAAGGGCAGGTGGGAAATCCTCAGGAGTATCGACCTCCGATGGGCGCTTCCCAGCAACAAGGGCAGATGGGAAATCCTCAGGAGTATCGACCTCCAATGGGCGCTTCCCAGCAACAAGGGCAGACGGGCAATCCTCAGGAGTATCGACCTCCAATGGGCGCTTCCCAGCAACAAGGGCAGACGGGCAATGCTCAGGAGTATCGACCTCCAATGGGCGCTCCCCAGCAGCAAGCCCCAAGCGGCTATCCTCAGCAACAAGGGCAGATAGGTAATCGTCAGGAGTATCGACCTCCGATGGGCGCTTCCCAGCAACAAGGGCAGATAGGCAATCCCCAGGAGTATCGACCTCCGATGGGCGCTCCCCCGCAGCAAGCTCCAAGAGGTCCACCTCAGCAGCAAGGACAGACGGGCAATCTTCAGGAGTATCGGCCTGCGATGGGCGCTCCCCGGCAGCAAGCCCGAATCGGCTATCCTCAGCAGCAAGGGCAGACGGGCAATCCCCAGGAGTATCGACCTCCGATGGGCGCTCCCCAGCAACAAGGGCAGATAGGCAATCCTCAGCAGCAAGCTCCGATGACAGTTCCTCAGCAGTATCAGCCTCCAATCGGTACTCCTCAGCAGCACCAGCCTCCGATGGGGACTCCTCCGCAAAACCAACCGCCGCTACACCCTCCTCGGCAGCAATCACCAAAATTCCCCCCACTGGCCACGTTCACGACGCCAGCGCCCGATGACAGAGCCATGAAGTGGGTTAGGGGACTGTGGCAGAAGTTGGTGGCCCATGGCGTTCCGCGGCGACGCGAGGTGGTCGACCAGATGTGCAACGACCTGCGGGCGGGGCGGGAAGGCAAGGGCGAGATCCCCAACGCGGCGTTTTACGACACGCTGGATGACCTGAGCCGGGAGTACCGCTTCATCCGCGCGGTGGTGGCGAAGCGGCTGGATGTCCCCACGCTGTTGGGAATTAAGGATTCCAAACTGTCGGGTGTTCGGGATATGTTGGTGAAAATGAGTGAGGAAGATTTCGAGTCCTTCCTAGTGGACCATGGGAGAGATATTTCGGTGAGTCTACGTGCGGTTCTGATACAACCACTCTGCTTTTGTTTTTGCCTGGTTTTTCTTTTTCTCTTTGTGGGTGATTCTTTGATTGCTAACCCATTTTTTTGTCTCTTTGAATCTAGGTGTTGCTTAACTTGCATCGTCTGGAACAGTCTGGTCCACGAACATCTCAGCAGGCAGCCGATTTGGAGGCCATGAAGGAGCTGGCTGAGCGCAGACTTAAGAGATCTTAGGCTGGCCAGGGCCTTCCTTCTTCTTCTTCTCTTGATGCCTTGGCTTGAGACAATCAGATTTCCTATCGGGGACCTGTGCCCAACTGTCTCTATATCTCGAGATGTTTCTTCTGTTGGTGGTGCTGCAGATACACTCCGCCAGGGTATTTCTTTTCTTTTTCTTTTTCTCTTTTTTTACGATTCGGTCTTGTTGGCACGACGATCCTGGTTGCCCCCATTTTCACACTTCCACGAGAGAGAGATCACCACCCTCAGGCCAGAACAGACAAAACCGGCGTGGTCTTGAATCCCCCAGACTGAACGAATGCTGAACCGACAGACATTCCTCCCCTTTGTTTTCTTCGCCCATTCACCCACCCCCGCGCGCAATTCTTCGGCTGTCTTGCGTGTCGGGGTGCTTTTCCCCGCTGATTTCCTCTTTTCTTTTTGCATTTCGGAGTTTTTTTCTTCCTTCATGCGTTTTGTTACGGGATATCCTCATCGCGGCGTTCTTTTTTTTTTTTCAGGGGTTTAGAAAGGGGAAGTATGTCTACTCTGGTGTGTTTATTCGGGAGTTTCTGGGGATGTTTTCGGAAGCGGAGTGAGGAAGAGTCTCGCTTCAGTCGGTGGCTGTTTGTCTGTTTTCTGGTTTTTTGAGGTTGGGTTCTGGTTTTCTTTTTTCTTTGGTGGAATGGGGGATAGGGCCGTGCGAACGAACGTAATGCAAATGTCTTTTTTTCAAATCTTCTGTGTCTCTTGTGTGTGTGTGTGTATGTGTATGTGTCTGTGTCTTATGTGTCTCGTGCATGTGTGTGAATGTCGTAGATTACTTAGGGTATGCTAGGGTTAGTCGCAAATGTTCAAGATCCACTTCGTCGGAGGTCAAGTTCCGATCCATGTTAAGGCGGGTAAAGGTCGGATATATCTCGGGGATAGCCCGTAGCAGCTACGAGGAGTAATGTCAGGAACGGAATCTACGAGCTTGAAGGGGCGGTGATGCTTGTTCCTTGTGAATGTTCGGACAGCAACACTCGTCGTCTTATACTCGTGCCACTGGGGAGTTGTTGCGGTAGGCTTTGTGGCTACTAAATACTACTCCGAAAAGCGGGCGGCTCTCCGCCCTCCAGCCAACCGAAAACCTGAAGGATTTTGAGGTGCGGCCCATCGCCTATAAATCCGCCAACTCGGTGCATCCAACCAATCACGCACCGGCTATTTCACAGCGTGGAACCGGGGGATGTGCCCCAATTTAAATCCAAACGTGAAGCCCGGTGGCCGCACGGCAGATGGCTTTTTTCCTTTTTTTTTTTTTTTTTCTGGTTTTTTTTGGCGGGAGAGGAAAGATTCGGCGGTGTGTGGCTTGTCCGGCGTCCAGTGTCTCTTTCGGGCGGGAAGGGACGCCAGAAGCTGGTGGTGATCTTGGTGGTCTTGTTGGCTTCCCTCTGTGGTTCTTCATGACACTCCGCGAGGCGGTATACGCACTACTCTGGGCTGACGGCGGGGTTTTGGCTGGTCGGCGATACAGACAATAGAGCATGCACATGCAGCCGGCAGCATCCTTGCCCGGCAGGGAACACACACCCTCTCTTTGTTACATAACAGCAGAGTGTTTGTTATTAGGGCGATATTGCCACACCGATTCTTGTGTGTTCGTTGCCGAGTGGTGCCACCTGTGGGGAGGGAAGCAAGCAGGCGAAGCACGAACGAAGCACGCAGAAACGTGAGCCTTGGAAACCAGAGGGCCTGTGTCTCTCCGGACCAAAAACGGAGAGCCCGCCGCGGCACTCGATTTAGTGTTCTGGCCTGCTTTGGCGGCGGCCCCTAGAAGCTTTAGCCGGACCTTCGTCGGGATACACTTTTGGGGGGGTCTCTTTAGCCATACAAGTCAGTGATCCCACCGGCTTGTTTTTGTATGTAACAAGAAGGTCGTCGGATGTGCTGTTTCTTGGGGAAAAGAACTGTTACATCGCGTGTTCCTTGACGCACGATGTCTCGTGGGTAATTGTTGGGGGGAAGGAAAAGCTTAAGTGACAGATTTGCAGATTCCGTGTCTCTTCCTTCGGCCGCGATGCCGCCAGTGCTATACAGTAAGGGGAAAATCGAAAACCGGAATGGTGGACTGCAGTGCCCGTGCGCACAGGACCCAAACAAAACCCACCAGACGAATCAATTTTTTAGCGCACTCCTCCTCCCATCGACAAAAAGCTTTTCTGTGCGCATTACTCATTTTCTGGGTGTCATCATCCTTTCTTCTTCCTTTTCCTTCTTTTTTTCTTCTTTCGTTTTTCTTGCTTCTGTAAACTCCCTTCTCCTCCATTTATTCCCTGCCGCTTCGTTCTCTGTGTCTCTCTTGTCCTTTCGTTCTCTCTTCCAGACTGTCTGAATCTGTCTTCTTTTCTGCTTCTGGAAGAAGTCTCACGTCTTTTTGGAACCTTCTCGTCTTGCGGTTCTTCTCTTTCGATTGGTCGTCTCTAGCCCGTTTGAAACATTGAAAAAAAAAATTCGTGTGTTCTTGTACGTGTCCGCTTTGGTTGCTCCCGTTCGAGAACCAACCCCCGAAGTCAGAGACCTATCCGATCTCCCAATCCGTGTCTCCGATTCTCCCGTTGTTTGGCTCTCCGCCTTTCCGTACTTCCGTTCTGCTCCCCCGTCAATCGGGACCGCCAGCCCGGCACTCAGTTATTAACACCGACCGCCCTTAGGAACCACGCACACACGCACACACACACACCGCAAGACTCCCCGAAACTCCCGCCTCTCTTCTCCGCCCGCCATGGACACCGTGCTCCGCAACTCCAAGGCCATGTGCCCGTTCCTGCGCAAGTCGACCCCGGCCACGCTGCGCGCGCTGTCGTCGACCGCCCCCGCCGCCGCCGCCGCCCCGGTCTCCTCCGCCGTCGTTACCGCCTCGTCCCCGTGCGGCGGCACCATGTCCAAGCTGCAGGTCCTGGCCAACCGCTGCCCCGTCATGGGCAAGGCGCTTGCCGTGCAGTCGGCCCAGTACTCGCGTGCTGCCGCTGTCGCCCGCGCCCATGCCGGCGTGGCCGGCCTGCGCCGCGGCATGCACACCGGCGTGCCCCCGGCTGCTGGTGCTGCTGCCCCCGCCAAGCCGACCAAGGCCCGCATCCACACCGCTGCCCACCCCGAGACCCGTCCGGCCGCGCCTCCGGTCTTTGGAAACATGGAAACTGGTATGTCTTGCTTTCTTTTTTTCCCTTCTTTTTCTTGTCCTTTTTGCCCCCGGTGTGGCAAGGTCTTCCTTGCTCACAGCCGACGTTGACCTTGGACATGCGACACGTGATGGTGCCGTCACATGATCCTTTGAACGACATGTGCTCGTGAGAGGAAGGACCAATGTGGTTCCTTCCCAAATGAAGAACCGTCGCTTATCTTATCTGCGCCTTGCTATTTGTTGCTGTCAGTGTCTCGGTTAAGATGATGGCGAACTACTATGCCGCATGAATTGTTTGGGAACTGGCGCACTGAGACCTCTGTATGCTAACACATCCATGACTGTAGGAACTCGCTCCTCCCCCTCTGCTGTTGTTCGCAAGGCCGCCGCTGAATCGGTTCGGCCGGTCGCCGCTTCGGCCAACCTCAAGTTTGACTATGCCGGCTTCTACTCCAACGAGCTCGACAAGAAGCACAAGGACCGATCGTACCGCTACTTCAACAACATCAACCGCATGGCCAAGAACTTCCCGCGCGCCCATCTGGCCGACAAGGACGACCACGTCGCCGTGTGGTGCTCGAACGACTACCTCGGCATGGGCCGCAACCCGTCCGTGCTCCGGCAGATGCATGAAACCATCGACGAGTACGGCGCCGGTGCCGGCGGCACCCGCAACATCTCCGGCCACAACAAGCACGCCATGGCGCTGGAGGAGACTGCCGCGCGCCTGCACTCCAAGGAGGCCGCGCTCGTGTTCAGCTCGTGCTATGTCGCCAACGACGCCACTCTGGCCACGCTGGGAAGCAAGCTGCCCGACTGCGTGATTCTGTCGGATAGCCTGAACCATGCCTCGATGATCCAGGGTATCCGCCACTCCGGTGCTAAGAAGCTCGTGTTCAAGCACAACGACATGGCCGATCTGGAGGCCAAGCTGGCGTCCCTGCCGCTCAACACCCCCAAGATCATTGCCTTCGAGTCCGTCTACAGCATGTGCGGCTCGATTGCCCCCATCGAGGCCATCTGCGACTTGGCTGACAAGTACGGTGCCATTACCTTCCTCGACGAGGTGCATGCTGTTGGCATGTACGGCCCGCACGGTGCCGGCGTGGCTGAGCACCTGGACTTCGAGGCCCATAAGTCCGGAAAGCCTGCCGGTACGGTCATGGACCGCATTGACATCATCACCGCCACCCTCGGCAAGGCCTACGGCTGCGTCGGCGGCTACATTGCCGGCAGCGCCAAGTTCATCGACACCATCCGGTCGCTGGCGCCCGGCTTCATCTTCACCACCACGCTCCCGCCCGCCGTGCTCTCCGGCTCCCGCGCCGCCATTGAGTACCAGATGAACTACGGCGGCGACCGCAAGCTGCAGCAGCTGCACACGCGCGCGGTCAAGGAGGCGCTCGCCGCCCGCGACATCCCGGTGATCCCCAACCCGTCGCACATCATCCCGATCCTGGTCGGCAACGCCGAGCTGGCCAAGCAGGCGTCGGACATGCTGCTGCACGACTACAAGATCTACGTGCAGTCGATCAACTACCCGACGGTGCCCGTGGGCCAGGAGCGGCTGCGCATCACGCCGACGCCCGGCCACACCGAGGAGTTCCGCGACCACCTGGTGGCGGCGCTCGACGACATCTGGGACCGGCTCGACATCAAGCGCACGAGCGACTGGGCCGCTGCCGGCGGCTTCATCGGCGTGGGCGACGGCACCGCCGAGCCTGAGCCGCTGTGGACCGATGCCCAGCTTGGCATTGAGGACGTCGTGCGGGATCTCCGCGAGCGCGGGGCCGTCGGCACGTCGCTGGCCGAAGCCGTCCTCGAGCGTGAGGCCGCTGAGCTGGACGAGGCGGCGACGCCTGTGGCGGCTGCGGCTTAAAGACTAGGAACAGAAGCTGAACGTCTGCGGGCTTTGCAGACCTGCGGAACGGGTCCTCATTTTGTTGCTTGTTTTTGCTTTTTTTTCTTGTTCAGTTCCCCATTTATACGTGAGATTACAGATACGATATTCCGACCACCAACACATTTTTTTGGACACATAGATACCCACACACCCTGTGTCCAGGGACCCGAATAACCTACGAGTTCCGTACTGTCGATATCCAGCCGATGGCAGACACCTACGAAACAGGTGCCAGCCTCTTTTTAAATATAACCCCGAAACCACGACCTGTAGCGGAACCCCGGGAAATCGAACAGCCGGAATGGAGAGGAAGGAGGAGAGCACTCAGACACAAAAAACGACGAAACGGACGAATTGCAAGCGATATCGGATTTGTTTTTTCGAGGTTTCTTCCACCGGCGCACGACGACACAGCCGAGAAAAAACACTTCTCTTTTGGGTTTGATCATTTAGCGTGAGTAGATGAGAGAAGTCGGGGAGAAACGCACCGGGGTGAGTTTGAACCGGACGAATCGCGAGAAGCTGTGGTTTGTGTTCCAAGAAAGTCCTCTTCTTTCGGCTAGTGGCCTGGGGGTTACATGTGTGTGTGTATGTGTGGATGTCTGCGTGAGTTGTGCTGGGGTCGAGTGTCTAACGTCTATCTCTCACGTTGCTGTTTATCTGTTTATGTTTTTTATCTTGTTGCTTGATCTTCTGCTTGTTCACTTGCTGTTCTTTGGCGAATACTGGAGTTCTGGATGAGACCTGGTGAGGAGATATCTATCTCCTTCCGGGTGTCTCTGGACCCCGGTGTTCTGCTTCTCAAAAACACCGGAAGTTCCGGACTTTTCTTGGAATTTCCCACTTCTTCCTCGCCTCTTTCGTTCTGCTCTTGCTCGTTTTCTTGGTGCGGTTCGTCTCGTTCTGTTTATCTGCGCCGTTTCTTGATTTTATCCATTTGGGGTTTTTTTTTCTTCTCACTGATCTACAAAAGAACAAAAATATTTTTTTTTCTGTTTAGGGCCCCGTACTCTTCTAGCCGTCTCCTTTCTCCTGCAACGAGGATCTGGAGCGGGGAGGAAGGGTGTCTAGCTCTGGGTTTGTGTCCGTCATGCGTTTGTTTCTGCCTGTTTGTCCCTTTTTTGACATATGCGTCCTGTTATGTCCTATTTCTCTTCGTTTTTTCATGCGTGGACTTCTTCTTCTCCGTCGCCTGCCCCCCACCGACCCTTCACTTGGGGTGTGGTGGGTTGTGGACGACGGGAAGTGGCCAACACTACGCGGCTTTTACTATTTTCTTGGGCTTTGTTTGTGCTTTGTTCTTCTTCCTCACTTCTTTCTGGCATCCTTGTAAGGACGGCTGGCTGGCGGGGAGCGGTGGAGAGGGTTACATCGGCCCATTATTTTTTATCATATCTCCCGACCTCTTTCTCTGTGGAGTTTAGGAGGAGCTCTTTCAATATACTTGGATTGAACGAGAAAACCAACTTGTTTTTTTTTCTTTGCGTGTGTATGCTCTGCTCTCTGTTTGTATGTGTGTGTGTATGTGCTTGTATGTGAGAAAGTGGCTCGTGGAAAACGGGCGGCACCACCCGGCTGACGCGGGATTGGCTGGACCTCCCGGGGTCGGCATCGTTGTCCGGCGGCTTCCAACTTCATCCTGGAAAAATTCACACCCAGGAAGGCTCTGGTGATTTGATTTTCTGCTGAAATTTCCAGCTGCGTGTGCCGTGCGCACTTACCAGCCACCTCGCTATCGATATCTGCAGAAATCTGATGCCCTCTGGATCGGGGTGCAGATTACAGCCCCTGCATCATGCAGTGCGCTGGCGAATTAGGCGCTGTGCGGGTCCACCCGGCTAAAGCCTTGCCCTTGCTGCCCAATCAGCGGCGCATGTTCTGGTGTTTCAACACGCTGCGCGAGTGCGTTCGTGTACGTTCTAGAGGGTGTTTTGGGTAGGGGGCCGGGGGGGGAGGGCTTCGTGATTTGAGGCTCAGAGAGGGCTTGGAGACCAGAAAGACGGAGAGCCTTTTACGGCGGTCGTCTCTTCGTGCCCTGAATATACACTGATTTTGTTCACAGTTCGAGCGATCAGGATATGCAGTAGCTCTTGCGAGGTTCTGCTTTCTGTGGGGTTGCTTTTCCTGGCTTTCTGGGATTCTGTGCGGCCTGGATACGGCGATTGAAGGTGTGGTATCGGAGGGCCGTTGTTTAAGACCGGCCGCACCGTCCCGCTGGGCGTCTATGGCGCAGTCCCGTAACGGGGCCCGATGGCGGTATATACGGAGTCGCCATTGGGGGTGTTTCCGGCGGATATGATAGTATATGAACATGATACTTTCCCGGAGTTCTACGATGGTGGGAGCAGGGTATTTATGGCGGAAGGAGGGCTACTGGAGCTTGACAGGCGAAACACTGAGTTGCCTGAGGCGGCCGGGATCCCGCGCCGGATTTCTAGCTTAGCTCCGGGTGTCGTGGAGTATGGAAGACCAGACCTTGATTACCTCCGCGAAGTAAGTTCTTGACAGGCCAGTGTTCCCACGCGTGTTCTTGCATTCGCCAACTAACTGGCGACTTCCGGTCCCAAGCCTGCCGAGCCGCAGCCTTCTCCTGACCTCGGCGAACAGAGCGAGAAATCCCGGGTGTTCAACGCCCGCTTCGAAGCCCACCTTGCCGATAACCGCATTTACATGAACTACTCCGACTACGCACCAGCCCGGCGGCCCCCCAAACCCGCAAACCTGGAGGCAATCCGCACCTACCTCCAACAGGACCGCGCGGAGCTCTCGCCAGAACACTTCTCCGTGGACGACTACGAGGTGCTGCAGGACACCAACCACGCGGTGATATCGGTCGCCGAGGTGCTGTCGCGCGTAGTCTCGACCCTGGCCGGCCACTCGTACATCCCCAACCAGCAGCTCGTCCGACTCGCGGGACTGGCGCCGTTGACCGCGGGAGACTGTGTGACTACGCACCAGACATGCGACTTTTTCGACGGTGCTCGCCCCGCGCAGGTTGCCCCGACGCTCAGGGCCGCGCGCGAGCACGGCGGGTTGCGGGATTTCATCGTGCCGACTAGGCACGCCCGCGCGCCCGTGGTGCCGAATTTCTTCCTTGAAGTCAACGGGGCG
The DNA here is from genome assembly GCA_001510575.1 of Knoxdaviesia capensis. Lineage (NCBI taxonomy): Eukaryota > Fungi > Ascomycota > Sordariomycetes > Microascales > Gondwanamycetaceae > Knoxdaviesia > Knoxdaviesia capensis. The sequence continues at coordinate 854,784 of LNGK01000002.1, read as the reverse complement.
GTGGATACCGAGGCGACGATTAAGGCGCAGGCGTGCTACTTTGGCGCTCTGGGCGCGCGTGCCGTTCACGCGCTGCAGAACTACGGCCGCGAGGACACCGCCGTCTACGATGAGAATGCGTACGTGTTCAGTGCAACCTACGGAAGCGGGAGCAGTGCGCTCAGGCTATACGTCCACCACATGACAGCTCCGGAGTGGCCGGGTGAGCCGCCATCCTACCATATGGGGCTGGTTGGCGCCTGGGCGCTAGACGGGGGCATTAAGAGGTATCGACAGGCCGTTGGGGCGTTTCGGAATGCCCGGGAGCTGGCCATGCATTTTCGGGACGCGTTGATTCGGGACGCTAATGCGCGGGTTGCTCCCAGAGCGGGGGCTGCCATGCCGGCCAGCTTGCCGTTCGAGTTGCATCCTGGCGAGCTGCCTTCGCAGTACTCCGTTGATGTGCCGGAGATTGCCTATGGGCGGGGTGGTGCTGATGGGTTACGGCTTGGCGAGGCAGGTCTAGCGGAGGTTGCGGGCGACAGCAGCGACTGGCAGCATGGAAACGCCAGGGCAGTGAGCAGCGCGGTGAATGGGCCATTGTCCGAGATGCCTGGCCCTGAGATGCGTCAGTCCGGGGAAGTGAGGACCGAGCTGTGTGGGCCTGAGGTGATACGGCCCGGCGTGGCTCGCTACGAGCTCTCTTCCGACCACGACTCTTACACGCCTGCGGTGCCCAGATCCGAGTTACCCGGCCACGAAGCGGGCGGGCTCAAGACACCCAGACACGAACTGGCCGGGTCGGATTGGGCCGGCCGGCAGATTGTCTGGGAGGAGGCCTCTGAGGAGACCACGCCGCAGCCTCGCAAAACGATTTTGTAAGTGCCACCTTCTTCCAGGTCCAACTGACGAAAGCCGCGGACGTCTGGTTTCCGTATAGCGGGCGCTAACGCTGAGTACCAAGACACTTCGTGTTCAGGAGGAAGAAAGGCCCCCGCCGCAAAAGGCTGGGGTCTTGCGTGTGCATGTAGGGATGCTGACATCTGTGCGTGAACGTCCAAACACAAACACGGGTGGGCACAGCCATGGCCAAGCACGTGAAGCCACGACAGCTTCTGACGTTGCTCCAAGAGAGCGCGGTTGTGCGTGTGGAGTCTCCCGCGCCGTTTGGAGCGGTCAGGGGAGGGGGGATTCTAGGCCAGGTCGGCGTGGGGCCCGGATGGTTCCCGAGATGCTTTCCTGGTTTCCCCCGACGTATGTCAGATCAGAGCGGGAGAACGACGGCGTTTGCTTAGGCCCTCGCCTGTTTGCGCGTGCAACCGCGTGGTCTGGAGAGGGTTGGGAAAATAACGACACAGAACTGGGTAGAAATGACGATGCAGAAGGTATATATATTTGGGCTCTTTGGCCAAACTCACTCATTTTTTCTCTTCCTGACCATGGCGTGGGTTCGTGATACCCTCATCGGCCGGCGAAAACACGTGTGTAAATCACGTGCAGGCCACCCGTGATCCGGCACATGACCAGATCGGGCAGATTCTTCTCGCTGGTCGCTAATGCTTTGTCAACAGGAACGGACCATTCTGGACATTTCCATCCTCCGACTCCGACGGACAATCTCGCCGACTTCTGCTTCCTGCTTACAGCTAGACACATCCCCAGACAACGAGACTGCGACCACACGTTTTTTTTCCCCTTGGGTCTCCGTTACTTTCTTCACTTTTACGGATGAGGCCCGTTTGATCAGAAGCTTGCGACGATGGACTCGTACTCATCGGATAAAACGAGCGTGCATGAAAATCATTCGACTCTTGGAGTGTATCATTGCAGAGTCTTGGGACACATTGGCCTCTTTTTTGAATAATTTCCACGACCAAGCAATCATTCTCTCTCTCTCTCCCATCCTCTCTCTCGTTCGTCGTGTTGCCAGAGCTCAGCCTTATATGTGGTTCCTTGCTACGTGCTGAACCCACTTCCATACATACCCCCAACGATTCTAACAACAACGATGCGGCCGCCCTGAAATTGGTGCCATGCCGTCACTTGGACTTTTCTAAGCTTATCCGGTTTATCTCTACTCTTCACTTGCTTATATATACTTAATTTTGGGGGTCCTTGCTTTCCGAGTTCCTATTCTGGCAGTTCTCTCTCTCTCTATTCTTGTTATACATATATACACACATGCCTTTACGTATATACCAAACCACACCGGTTTGTTGAGAATTTTATATGCTACCAGTCTCTCTAATCATCATCCGTTTCTCCAACATTCCTCCTTTTCAACTAAAAAATCTTCTTCTCCTCTTTCCCCCCTTTCACTTTCAACTGAATGCCGCCTTCTGGCTGCTTCTTCCAGGGGACGACGACTGTCCGTGAGATTCATTGCATTCTCACTACCTTTCCATTTGTTTTCTTGGGGTTCCTTCTACTTCTGCCGTTTGTAGCTACCGAGCTGCACTGGTTCTTCTCAGCTCGTCTCTTTGCTGGTGACATCCCGGTGGCGTTGTGAAAGACCGCGATAGCTACCGTTCGGGGCTGTTCGTGTAAGTTCAACCCCCTTCGGCCTTTCTGTGCTTCTCCAACTCTTCCTCGTGCTCGCATTCCGTCCATCACCCAAGTTGGGTGATGACAGGCGTGAGATCCACAGCCTAAGTAAGGCACAGGCTTTTGGATCTCCATCAGCCCTGACAGGCTCGTTTGTGTGGTGATCTGGATACCATAACGTCTCCGGCCCATAAATGTCTTACTCTCTCCGCTTGCTGTGCCTTGTATTCCCTTCGTTTGTTGTTCCTTTTTCAACCCCTACCACTTGCCGTATTACCCACCAGCCTGTCTCCAACGCTGACCGCGAAACCCAGTACCGGACTTTAGCGGCCCTAACACCCAAACACAGGTTACATTCTCTCTGACACCGAGACCACGGAGGCCGCAAAACCCGGCCGGCGACAGAATCCTTTCACTTGGCTACGCCCTTTGTGGGCATATCTTTTCTCTCCTGTTCTCCGTCTATTGCGTCTTTCCGTTATCTAATTCGCCGATTACTCGGCGTCTAGCCCAAGCACGAAACAAAGTGCCCTACAGCCGTCAGCAGTCGTGCCATCTACACAGTAATTTTGCTGTTGCACTTCTTGTTCGGCGACCTGTGACATTTGTCGTCGACTGTTCTGAATCTTTGTTGCCGTTTTTTCTTGAGTGCGGTGTAGACCACTACTCTCTACTCAACCCTCTCACCTTCGGCCGTCTCTCAAACCTTGAGACCCTCGGTCGTATCATTCCAAGGAGCCCATTGCCACTATCCGTCTCATTTTGGAGACTTAATGCCGCTTGCCACATATATTTGCCGTTAGTCGCAAGAATCCTCACTTATACACCTTAATTTCCTGATTCCGGCCGTTCCGGAGTTGTTCCTGAAACTACCCCGACTCCAGACCGATAGTGGGGCCGTTTTAATACACCAGACCGGCCTCCTTTTCCTCCTCCACTGCATGGAACCATCACGCCTATCACCACCTTGTACTGCCACAATGTCCGACTCAGGTAACCGTGGGGCTAAGGGACCCCGCGCCTGTGTGACATGCGCAAAAGCAAAAGCCCGGTGCATCCCCGGTCCGGCGCGGAGCAACAAGTGCGAACGCTGCGACCGATTACGCAAAAGCTGCACAAATCAGACCCCCGCGCCACCACGGGCAAAGAAGCAGCCGAAACCGACTCGGGTATCCGAACTCGAAAGGCGTCTCGATGACCTGACCATGCAGCTCAACCAAGCTCGCGCTGGTCAGAGCAGCGATGCGCCCACCACAGACTCATCAGCTGTCTTGGCTGCCGCAGCTTCAGCCATAGCACCAACAAATGCAATTCTCGAGCTCCCCACAGTATCCGCCTCTACCTCTGGGACATCCCCATCCAGTACAGACAGCTCAGCTCCCATGCTGTCCTCCCAGTCCGCCACCACAACTTCTAATTCATCGATATCTGGGTCGGTAGGATCACCGCCATCCTCAACTCTTCCTCCAATTGTGCAACGGGCACCTCCCAATGCGCCCGCCAGAACCCCTATCCAGACCCTTATGCGGCACGGGAACCAGACCTTCGGGCATTTATTCCCCCACGAGACCAGCTTTGATACCCGGACCGGTCCCGCCGACGGGGCCGCCCCGGCTAAGCGCCACAAACCGATGAGTCCCGGTAGCGCTCCCTATATGCCCGCCGGCGCCCCCGCTGCCGAGCCAACCCTGCCGACGCCGGTGCCGATGAAGCTGACCGGCTCGTCGTTGTGGCCCGATCACGTCGAGGGTCAGGCAATGCTGGAAAGCTTCCTGATTGAGGAGGCGCCGTTGTTCCCGTTCGTGGTCATTCCGCCTGGCATGCCATCTGTCGAACTGGCCGAGAAGATGAACCTCACCTACCGCGCTGTGCTAATCGCGCAGATGATGTTTGAGGGCCCCCGCCAGTTGATTCTGATACACGAGTTGCTGGACATGATTGTGCGAGAGAATTTTCTGGGGAAGCCTCAGAAGAGCCTGGATATGTTGATGGCACTGGAGCTCATTATTGCTTGGTATGTCCCTTTCTTGCCTGGTCTCAAAGACTAGATGTGTCGTTCTCAGGCGTTTCACGTTTTCCAGTCTTAACTAACAGTTTTGTGTTCTATAGGAACCATCACCTTGTCAACGGCTACCAGCTGACCAACCTCACTTACTTGCTTCGGTCGATGGTAATTAGTCTAAGTAAGGACTCCAGCGAGTGCAACACTATGGACCACATGCGCGCTTTTGCCGGCGCGTACTATCTCAACACTAGGTATGTCTCGTACACATCTTGTGTATATGTATGCCTTCTTGCTTAGCTCTAACTATAATATTCTCATGACAGTGTCTTCACCACGAACAAACGCCCCGACGCATTCATGGACACCCATGTTGTCGATCCGTGGTGCAACTTTATCCGGGACCACAGCGAAGGCCCCGGCGATACATTCATTTTAAATCTTGTGCAGATCCAGAAGATTGCGCAGTCGATCCTGGAGACGCTGATGCCGGGCAGCCACACCTTGCAGAAAATCCTGCCGCCCCTCCCGACGATTGTCCGCGCGTTTCAAGAGCAGCTGGAAGGGTTCAATAGTTCTCTCACTCCGGCATTACGGGACAATGGTACGTTTTCTTCCTGATATCTGTGGTACTATATAACTTTGTCTATCTGTCCTTGCTAACACAGACCCGTCTTTTTTCTTGAGTACAGCTTTGATCATCGGCCATGTGAAAACAGCTGAGCTGCTCCTATACGAAGTCGCCGTGATCGACGGCACACAAACATCGCTCACACCGCAAGAACGACTCGAGCTGATCTGGAACTGCCTCAAAGCCGCCAATCGGATGATCGAGAATCGCTTCGCCGACGAAGTGTACACGGTTGACGGGACGCACCCGCCGCCGCGCTTCATCTGCCTGACATCGTACGAGTTCGCGCTGGCGCTGATGGTGTGCATGAAGATCCAGGTGCTCCCGATCCCCGGCTTGGACGCGGCGCAGGCCATCGAGCACGTGAACGTGGTGTCGGCGCTCGACATGCAGATCATCGAGATTGAGAGTTTCGTCGCGCGCCGCTCCGCCGGGCCCATCCCCTGGTCGGCGGCCACGTCCGGGCCGGAGCCGTTTGAGCGGCTGCTGGCGTCGCTGCGCTGCGTCAAAGCTGTGATGGTGCGCGAGCAGGACCGCATTATCGGGCATGCGCGCGCGCAGCAGCGGCAGGCGGAGGCGCAGCGCCAGAAGGAGCGCGAGGAGATGATGCAGTGCGAGCAACAGCAACAACAACAGCAGCGGCAGCGGCAGCAGCAGGTTGACGTGTACATGGAGATGGCGCCGCCGCCGCCGATGATGCCGCCGATGGCCGCCCCGGTCTCGGTCGAACAACAACAGCAGCAGCAGCAGCTTCCGCAAGACAACTACCCGATGTTGAGCGATCTGGACGACGCCATGTGGGCGGAGTTTGCGGATGAGACGCTGTGGAACATGAGTGCGATGCCGTTGCCGTCGATGTCGGATTGGATTGTGGATACGTGAGACCTTGTCATCCTCTAAGGTCTAACCCCTTCTGGTGTTTGTTTTGTTTTTTGCTTTGTGCGGCGTATTCACTCCTGGGATACTTTTCAACGATGGTCATGTCTTTCCTTTTTTCTCCTGGTTTATAGATCTCCCCTCGATGGTTTACTGGCTCTGTGGACCGTGCGGTGTCCGCTGGACCTGACTTGTATATTTTACTTTCTTTCTGCTCGGGATTACCGTGTTTTTTCCTAGCTGTGAATGGACTAATGTGGTGGCCACGGAGGGACTTGGTCCTCTTCGGACCGGTTGTGCTCTCACGTTTCTTCTCTCTCTCTCTCTCTCTCTCTCTCTCTCTCTCTCTCTCTCTCTCTGGTGTATGGGCCTTGATGTGACGTGTGGAGTGCTTTCTTCCCGGCCGGAAAATATGGTCGCCAAGCGGCGAACCGATATATTACTTTTCTCCTGTTCTTGCCGACTCTGGGGAAGACCACGGGGGTTTTCTGGGTATATTTACCCACCACTCGGCTAAAGCCCGATCCCGTATGTTTTCTTGTACTTTCTCCAATCGGTCGATATTGGGTGCTCTATTTTGGAGATTGGGTCTGGAGATTGGGAATGCGGAGAAGTTGTGTGTGCGGTCTCGAAAGGGTATTTCGTGAGAGGAGGATTTGCGTGGAGGGGAGAGACGAGCTGGTTTGGGCTGTCTGCACCGGGAACCGGCCATATGTTCTGCTGCTGTCCCCGGGGTACAAGCATTGCTCCTGTCTTCTTGGGCAGTGAGATGGTCGCTGTCAGAGGCGATGTGCATTTACTCCGGGCTTCTCGCCTGAGACATGGCAACCACTGAAGGGTTCAAGTTACCCGGCTCGGCTGGCCGTGCTGTGCTCTTTTCCTCATGGAGAAGTCTCCAGGAGGGACAATAGGCAGCAAAAATGAAGCTGCCAAGAGAGGGTGAATAGGGGATTAGGGGAGGAGTCTTATATATGAATTCTGCTCTCGGCTTATTTGTCATGTGGCAGATGGAGAAAGAGGTGTGTTGCAGAGGCAATATCCGGGAGTTTTAGCATGTTGGGGACCTCTTGTTTGGGGTCGGCTGGACGGACTGCTTCTTTTTAGAATGCCTTAAGACGGCCGTCTGCTCAATCTGGGGCATTTTTTTGAGGCACAAGCCGTGATATCCTCACCCTCGCTACCCACCTTACAGGTTCTTGCTTTCCGTCAGAGACATAGGCCACCTATCGATAGCACCGACAAAATGCGCTTCTCTTCAGCAGCATTCACAGCCACCGCAGCCGCGCAAGCGGTCTCGGCGGGCCCCTCGCAGCTGCTCAAGCGGCAGTTCCCCGGCTGGGGCTGGGGCGGCGGCGGAGGCGGCGGCGCTGCTTCGGGCGAGATCACGGTCGACCTCACGCAGCGCTTCCAGACAATGGACGGCTTTGGCTTCTCGCTGGCGTTCCAGCGCGCCAACCTGATCGTCGACCGCGACCCGGCCACGCAGCGCGAGCTGCTCGACCTGCTGTTCAACGTGACCACCGGCGCGGGGTTCACGCTGCTGCGCAACGGCATCGGCAGCAGCCTGACGTCCAGCAGCGACTTTATGAACACGTTTGCGCCGACGAACCCGGGCAGTCCGGACGCCGAGCCGCAGTACCAGTGGGATGGGAAGGATAGTGGGCAGTTGTTCGTTGCGAAGGAGGCGGTCGAGACGTATGGTGTTAAGGGTATTTACGGGAATGCGTGGAGTCCGCCGTTCTATATGAAGGTTTGCGGTTCCCCTGATGCATCTGTGAGGATGAAGAAGATGAAGAAGATGAAGATGAAGCAGAAGCAGAACGGGTGGTGCTGACACTCTCGGACAGACGAACAACAACGAGAACAACGGCGGAAACTTGAAGCCTGAGTGGTATCAGGCGTTTGCGAACTACCTGGTGCAGTACGTCAAGTTCTACGATGAGGCTGGAGTCAAGATTACTCAGTAAGTGGTGCTTCTAGTGAATCTGCGATGTCAACATAGAATATAGCATACTGACATACTGCCTGCAGTCTTGGACCGATGAACGAGCCTGATTTCTCGTGAGTATTCTTTCGCGTCTTATTTCTCTAGCACCACCTAACCAACCAATCCCCCGAACCTCAGTGCCTCATACGCCTCGGCCCTCTGGAACGGCGACCAAGCCGGCGCATTCATCAAAGTGCTGCACGAAACACTCGAGCGCGAGGGCTACGGCAACCAAACCGGCATCACCTGCTGCGAATCGGCCGGCTGGGGCCACCAAGTCGAGATGATGCGGGGGATCAAGGCGGCCTCCGCCGAGCCGCTGCTCGCCACGGTGACGTCGCACACGTACATGGGCGGCGCCAGCGGCACGATGGACACCACGGCGCGCGTGTGGCTGTCGGAGCAGTGCGACCTGAACGGCCAGTGGACGACGGCGTGGTACCAGAGCGGCGGGGCCGGCGAGGGCCTGACGTGGGCGAACAACGTGTTCAACGCGGTGGTGTCGAACGGCGTCAGCGGCTACCTGTACTGGGAGGGCGTGCAGTGGCCCAACCCGAACACCAACGAGAAGATCATCAAGGTCGATCCGGACACCGGCGCCTACGAGGTGTCGGCGCGGCTCTGGGCGCTGGCCAACTGGTCGCGCTTTGTGCGGCCCGGCGCGGTGCGCGTGGGCACTGCCGGTGGCTCGGGGGTGCGGGCTGCGGCGTTTGAGAACGAGGATGGGAGTGTGGCCGTGGTCGTTATCAGCCAGAACGGCGCCGCGGGGGATATCACGGTCAAGGTGGCTGGCGGGACGTACTCTGTTGCGGGTGCGTGGGTGTCGGATGCGGACCACAAGTGCGAGGCGACGGAGTCTACGCTGGCTGAGGACGGCACGCTGTCGGGCAGTGTGTTGGCGAATTCAATCACGACGTTTGTGTTGAAGGCGTAAGAAGGAGCCTGGGTGTTGCAGACTTGGGGTGAATGACTAAAATGGAAACTCTGAAGTGAATTTAGACGCTCAACTTTCACTTCTGAGGCTTTTAGTACTTCATACGACAGCCAGAAGAAGGTGAAGTTGCCATTCATTCGGTCGGTGATATTTAGAAAAATTAGGGTTCGTGTAGGGTTCGCTCCAGCCCAGGGTTATCCCGCCACTTTCTAGGGTTAGCACTCACCCCCCACCTACAAAAAGTTGCGCTTCCTCTGGTGCCAACGCCGGAGCTTCCTTCAACAACATCTGATCTCGTTTGTCTTTCAGGTTCTCATATCTTCAGAATTCAAGTCCAGTTCTGTTTCCTTGGATCACATATAGCAGTGAGATACTCTGTCTGTTTCTTGCCATCCAATTGGAACGTCATTCTTGCGTCACACCCAACAGCGAACCACCCGTCGTCACTCGTATTTCTATTCCATCCCCGGCAGATCCCGGACCGTCCTCCGAACTCTCCGTCATCCCCGGAAAAGAGCACTAGCAAACAACCATGGCACAAACTCCGGACTACTCGGTGTACCTGGTGACCGACTCGACGCCGGCGATTCTCGGCGCCGGCAACCTCCGGCAGATTGTCGCCGACGCGGTCGCCGGCGGGGTGACCTGCGTGCAGCTGCGCGACAAGACCGGCAGCACGTCGGCGCTGATCACGACGGCGCAGGAGCTGCTCGCGGTGACGCGCGCCGCCGGCGTGCCGCTGCTGGTCAACGACCGCGTCGACGTCGCGCTGGCCGCGGGGGCCGACGGCGTGCACATCGGCCAGGACGACATGGCGGTCCCCGCGGCGCGCCGCATCCTCGGCCCGGACGCCATCGTCGGCGTCACGGTCGGCACGGTGGCCGAGGCGCTCCTCGCGTGCGAGCAGGGCGCGGACTACCTGGGCATCGGCACGGTGTACTCGACGTCGACCAAGAAGGACACCAAGGAGATCATCGGGCCCGGCGGGCTGCGTGAGATTCTCGCTGCGATTGCTGCCGCGGGGCACTCGACGCCGGCGGTGTGCATTGGCGGGATCAATGCCTCGAACGCCTACGATGTGGTCGTCAAGTCGGCTGCGCCGGCGAAGCGCATCGATGGTGTTGCGGTCGTCAGTGCCATCATTGCGGCGGCGGACCCGAAGGCGGCTGCGCAGACTCTGGCGGCCCAGGTGCGCGAGGCTGTGGCGGCGGTCACGGGCGCGGCGGCTCCGGCGGCGGCGGCGGCGCCGGTCGATGTGGACGTTGAGGCGCTGCTGAACGCCGTGCCGGAGGTGGTCAAGGCGATTCACGAGAGCACGCCGCTTTCGCACAACATGACCAATCTGGTACGATCCCCGTCTTTTCCTTCTCTGCTTCCCCTCCCCTGATGCGCTTATGTGTGGTACTAAAGCTTCCGTCTGACTCCTTAGGTCGTCCAAAACTTCGCCGCAAACGTGGCCCTGGCGATCGGGGCCTCGCCGATCATGGCCAACTACGCCGAGGAAGCCGCCGACCTGGCGAACCTGGGCGGCGCGCTCGTGGTCAATATGGGCACCGTCACGCCGGACGGCCTGGAGAACTACGTTACCGCCATCCGCGCGTACAACGCTGCCGGCCGGCCGGTGGTGTTCGATCCCGTGGGGTAAGCTTTTGCGTTCCCTTTCCAGCCTGCGTGCTATATAACACCCGGACTTGGTGTGGAACCCCCAGCAGGACGCTGTATGTACTAACACCCCACCAGGGCCGGCGCCACCTCCGTCCGCCGCGCGGCCACTAAGCAAATCCTGGCATCCGGCACGCTCACGGTGATCAAAGGCAACGAGGGCGAGATCCACACCGCCTGCGCCGCCGACGCGCCGCAGCAACGCGGGGTCGACGGCGCCGGCGCCCTCACACTGGCGGCCAAAGCCGCGATCGCCGCGACGCTGGCCCGGCGCGAGAACACGCTGGTGGTGATGACCGGCCCGACGGACGTCGTCAGCGACGGCCGCCGCACGGTGGCCATCGCGAACGGCTCGCCGATGCTCGCCGAGATCACCGGCACGGGCTGCGTGCTCGGCACGACCATCTCGGCGGCCGCGGCCGTGGCCGTTCCGCCGCCGGCTGCCGTGGCCGCCGGCGCTGCGGCGCCGCGCGACCTGCTCGAGTCGGTGGTGGCCGCCATGCTGCTGTTTGAGATTGCGGCGGAGTTTGCGGCCGGCCGCCAGGATGTGCACGGGCCGGGGTCGTTTATGACGGCGTTTATCGACGAGCTGTACCGGTTGCGCAAGGCCACGGCCGGCGGGGACTACCGGTGGCTGCGCATTGCGAAAGTGAGTGCGGTGGCTGTCAGCCCGGAGGAGAAGTGAACGGGGCTGCCTGGGTGTTCTGTCCTGGCTGGTGTAAAAGTTGTCTGTTTGTTTCTCTCTGTATAATTGTTTCTGTACGAAGCACAAGCCCACTTCATCGTGGACCGGTATACATACCAATCTCGCACTCTCTGGCCCGGAAGCTTGTATGTCGTCGGTCCATCTTCACATGTCACGTCGTGCAAGTGGTTCGGGTTTAACCCAGTACGCAAACCCTAACTCCCCCGCATTCTGGTCCACATTCCATGTTTCCGGCTTTTACTTTTGGCTTGCTTCCCCACGTTTTCGGACCCCGGAAAATGCACCAGGGCAGATTTTCCTGGTCCAGGCCGACCCAATTTGCCGGGCTTTTCTCTGTTCTTCCGTTCTCCTCGGCTCGTGCTGGTGAGACTTGGTATCAGCTGCTTTCAATATCCCGAACTTCGTGAGAAACGCCGTCCCTTTTGTACAGTATTACATCATCTCCGGGTAGTCTTGTCAATACCCCGTCTTCTCTCCTCTCTCTATTCTAGCAACAGAACATTCCCGTCTTTATTTCGCCATGACGTCGTTGGGTCCGGCCCGGCCGCTGCGTAAGTATCCCGAGCCCCGGAACAACCCCCGTTCACATGCGGTCCCAAGTCTTCTAACCGTTCCGTATCACGCCATCCAGCTCAGCCAGCCGTCTTGTAAGTGCCGTCTCCCTCCCCTCCCAGAGACCCCTCAACTCGAAAGCTCCAGCGTCTAACTTCCTCTCAGCGTCTGTGACATCCAGGAGAAGTTCCGCGGCGCCATCTGGCAGTTCGATAAAGTGTACGTCTCTCCCCGCGTCTTCCTGTCCCCCCCNCCCCCCCTCCTCCCTTCTGCCGCCACCTAACCCCCGCCGCAGCATCCTGAGCTCCAAGAAACTCCTCCGCGCCGCCGCAATCCTCGACATCCCCGTGTACATCACCACGCAGAACCGCGCGCGCCTGGGCCCGACGGTCCCCGAGCTCGCGGCGCTGGTGCCCGCCCCGACCGCCGACCTCGACAAGACCGTGTTCAGCATGTACCCGCCGCTGGCCGCGCAGGTGCCCGCCGCGGCCGCCGGCGACCCCGCGTCGCGCCGCGCCATCGCCATCATCGGCATCGAGGCCCACATCTGCGTCTCCCACACCGCCCTGGACCTGCTGCGCGCCGGCCACTACGTGTACATCCTCGCCGACGCCGTCAGCAGCTGCAACCGCGAGGAGGTCGCCGTCGCGCTGGATCGCCTGCGCGCGGCCGGCGCCGTGGTCACCACCACCGAGTCGTGGATGTACGAGTGCATGGGCGATGCGAAGATTGCGCGCTTCAAGGATATGGTGGGGCTGGTCAAGGAGTCGGCGCCGGATACCAAGCATGCCCTGCAGGGCTTGTTAGCCAAAGTCTGAGAGGTTGTGAGATCGTCACTGCTGTCCATACAACAAACTCATGTTACAGAGTGGTAGAAACAGAACATGTCTATATATGCCTAGACTTCACGCAGAGACAGTCCCGCTGGAAAAGAAAAGTCTCAAAGCTCATTCACGAATGCCGTCACCCACACATCAGAAACAAGCTTTGTCAAATAGCAGAAGGCGCTGGGTTTCCCTTCAACGCTTCTGGCCCAAGTAGAATTAAGCGGTATGGGAAGAATAGAGAGTGTGAAAACAGCAAGAGACCACAAAACCGCGGCTCCAAATCTATGGAGGAGAGAGGCTGGCGATATCAAAGACCAACCGACATCACAAATCACACGAGGATAATCAACAAAGTGGGGGGGATAGCATGTAACAACAGTAAACAAGGCAGCGAAAGAACACGAAAGAAAACCGGGACGGCAGGAAACCACAGTCTGTGGGCCCCCACTCCCTCAGCCAGCGAGTCCAGATGCAGGACACAGACCACAACAGCCCCGCGACGAAGCGAGGCCCGCGGCTACCACCACACCAGAGACTTCTACTGTCGTCTACGCGGGGTCGACGAGCCCACGCTGGCTGTCCGCTTGGGATCCCACGCCGTTCCAACGCCCAGTCCGATCCCGCCCATCGGATTCGCCGGTCGGCCGGTCGACATCGCGCCGGAGGCCGCCGACAGGCCCGGAGGAGGGTTGATGCTCGAGTTGGAGCCGCTGCCCATCTGCACTAGTCCCTTACCGATGCGTCCAGTCGAGGTCGTCGACGGGGTCGGAGGGGTTGCTGCCGGCGGGGGGCTGTTGTTGGTCGCCGCTTTCGAGTACGGTGGTGCCGCCGCCGGCGCCGACGCCGTGGCCGCCGGTTCATACGCCGGTCCGGGACGCGCAGACGATCCCGTGCGGCGCGGCTTCAGAACCTTCATGTTACGGCCGTTCCGAGACTGCGCAGGCTGGTAGCCGCTGAGCGGTCCGCCCTCGGGTCCTTCGCCGCCGCTGCCAGATCCAATCTGTCTCCATGATCCCCAGATCAGCGCCGCCGAGTCTCGCTTGGATCCGTCGCCGGTGGGAGGGCCGCTCGATGTCCCGTTGGTGTGTCCAGTCGATTCGTGAGCAGGCATCCCGCCTGAAGCTCCGTCTGCATTGTGGTTCATCGCGCGCTTTTCCATAACAGGCTTCTCTTCATCGACCTCGCCGAGGTCACCAGTCTCATCAGCATCCGTCGGCTCGGTCGTGTCTTCCGGCTCAGAAATGGTCCCTGGCGTTTCCGGCACCGGCGTCGAGTCTTGGTTGTCCGTAGCCTTAATCGAGACTCCATTTGATCGGTCTTCCGTCTTCGGTGTCGGAGGTTCCTCGCGTCTAGCTCCGGAATCCGAAGACGGCTTTTCTCGGGGTTCGGCGGAGCTTTCACCAGCGGGGACATCGGCATGTGGCTTCGGAGCGTCGCGAGATACAAACGGCATCGCATTCGCATCAAGCTTCCCAGCCGGCTTTGACCGCTCCGGACGAACCACCCGTGTGGAGATGTTCTTGAAAACGCCTTCGTCCTCAGGTCGGACAAACGGCACCGACAGCTTGTCACGCTCATTGGTGTACAAAACCATTTGGTTTTGCGAAAGCAGAACATCGGCGGAATGCGATCGTAGAGTGTCGCTTCCAATGAATATCCGGATGGCCGCTCGCTCGCTGGTCTTTTCGGGGGTCGCAGCACCCGGGCCGCCTGAACGGCTATCGGGAGCACCACACACCTCGAACATGGCGGACAGGCTGGGGATGTTGTGGCTGCGGCTCGACGATTTGCTACTCGACTGCGTAACGATGGCTTCCGCCAGATACACCTGAAGCGTTACACGCGGGGCGCCGTCCATGTCATACTCGATGTCGTCGGTAAGGTCGAGTTCGTCCAGCAACGAGAACTCCACGGTAGAAGATCGGGATCCCGTGCAAATGTCGGCGTACAGGAGCGTGTCGTGCGAGAACCCGGTCGTCAGCCAGCAGCGGACAATCGACGGCACTGATCCCATAGCAAACAGGCCCGGTGGCGGTTCCGGCATGGCAATGGGCGAATCGTCATCGTGGCTGCTCGATCCATAGGTGACGTCCATTCCAAGACTACTGGCGCGACCAGACGGAGCCGAGTGCAGCGAGTGCCCAGCAGAACTATACCGGCCATCAGACTTGTGCGACAGGGTACGTTCCATCATAAGGCCACTGCCAGGTCGCACAAGACCAAAATCTCCGGAGTGTCGGTTATTGCCCCCCCATCCTGACCCGTGGAGAGTGCTTTCCGCGAATCGGACACTATTTGCGCGCGAAGCCGTTCCTCTTCTTATCGGTTCTTCCTCTTCGGCCGGCTCGAGGTGCAGGGATGAGAGGAGGTGCTCGCCTTGTTCGTCGAGATCGTTGAAGAAGTCGGTGCTCGGTAAGCCGATCGGAGCTATCAAGTGGAGTTGTGAGTTAGCACATCACCGTCTGGTTGAATGCCAAGCAAGCCGGCTCGGTTTGCCAAAGAAGGAAGCTGCTTACCTTGTTGTGGAGTCGAGGCAATAATACCCGGGAATGGAGAGTTCCAGGCGCTTTTTATGGCAGCATCATCGGCATGGCGCCGTTCCAGGCGCATGAGGCGGTCGGCATGGTTATTCTGAACGGCTTGCACCTGCTTGAATTGCATCTGAAGGGCGTAGAAGTCGTCCCGAGAAACCGCACCGAAACGGGGATCCATTCCCAGAACGGACGGCCGGGGTCTGTGGTCACAGGGATGGCTGGTTGAGGGAGCAGAGAATGATGGACGAATGGGAAGAAAACTACAGACGATGCGGACTCTGACAAGGCCTCACTGGTGTGAAATTAGCACTCAGAAAGAGCGTTGGTCTTGAGCAGAAGATGGATCCTGGAAGATGTATCCCGGTTGACGGAAAGATATCTGGATATATATCCTGGTCTAGTTCGCTAGTGGTGATTCCACAGGAAAGGGGGGCTGAGGGCAAAAGGAAGCAAGAAAAAAGAAATGAAAAGGGATTAAAAGAGTGAAAAGAAAGAGGCAAAGAAAATAGGGGGAAAGAAGGAGTGAAAAATGATCCGATTCACTTCAATCCAGATATGCTTGAACTAGTGACGGGTAACAGATTCTGTGGCTGTGAGTGAATCCAAGGCTGCCTTCCCCCCGAAGCAGCACCATAGATCAGGACCAAAAGAGGTCATCCAACACTCAAAACGAGGGGACACAGACTTGAGGCGTATTCAGAGCTTGGTATACAACCGATATATGGTATCCTGGGGGGTTTCTGAGGCGAAGGCCAAACGAGGGAAGAGAAGATATATCGAAGAGAGTGTGGCGAATCTCGAAGCCGGAAGCAGGTGGACTATCCCAAACGGAAGACGAAGAGCAAACAGAATCACCTAGACGTGTTACAAAGACTGGTAGAGATATATCTAACGCAAATACGTGCAAACGTCAGGTGCGGTCGAAGTTGCCGTCGTCTTCGTCGTCGTGAGAAGTATTGGTGAGGTTGAGATGTCCAGAGGAAAAAGTCCAGGCTAATTCTCGGAACTACTTCTAGTCGGCCGGTTCCAGGATGGGAAGGCACGAACGACTTGACAGTCGGGCGAAGGTGAGGGGAAGAGCAAGTCACGGGAAATTATTCGTGACTCAAGAGATAGATATCAGAGCGAGCACCGAACGACAGTATTAAGAGGACACGAAGTGAGGGGGGCCGAAAAAAAAGAGAAGAAACAAATATTGGAGGACGGGCGAATGTCGTTCACACAGCCGAGAGGAAATGGCGGGTCGAAGAGGAGGGTCCGGCCGAGGTATCTCGATGAAGACGAAACGAAGAACAGAGGAATGCACAGAGAGAGAATTAGAGACAGTCGATGGAAGGTCGTCGAAGATCACGAGAAGTGCTGGTCGTGAGAGGCAGCGGAAGAACAATGTTCCAGGGGATAAACGAATATATTGGGGAGAGATCAGATCGGGTGAACGCTCTAGCGTGAGTCAGGAGATCACAGAGAAACGGAAAGGAGACGAGAATAATGAGAAGAGATGGACGAAGCGATGACGGAATCACGGAATGCGGCGAGATGCAGTTGAGTCAGAGAAAAGAACGAAAATCGGAGATGGGCTGGATGGAAAAATGGAACAGGGAAGAAAAACGAGGAAGCCAGAAAAAGACCGTTCCCAGAATCACAAAATGTTGCTTGCTGCTGCTGTGCGTGGAAATTTTGCTGGCGGCTCGCCCAACCAATGGACGGAAAACAGAACTGTTTGATTTGATTGTCGAAAATACGGCATGCAACCAAGCCCAGAAAGGCCCCAAAGTCGAAATATCGGCGGTCTTTTTTCGGGGTCGGCTCCAAGGGAGGGTATAACCCTAGAGCGTGTCGCCTAACCCTATCCTGTCCAAGAGGTCACGGCCGCATCTCAGCGATAGCATCTTCGTTCAGGCCTGATAAGATTCCCACATCTCTGCTTCAGACACAATACTCATGATTCCAGGGAAATCGCACTTCGCATATAGTACATCTATCTATCCATGCATTCCAAGTTCATGCAAACCCCTCGCGCCCCGGCCATAACCCTAAGGCCAGGCGGGGTTGACATCCTTCCAGTCAGGCAGCACCATGGGCCGCGCCAGCACGGTGTCGTCGGACGTGACAATATGGGTAGCCACCTCCTCGTAGAAGAGGCGGTAGGCCGGGCCGCTCATGTGGAGGCCATCGGGGAGCAGCTGGGTGAGCGCGCCCTGGCGGCCCGCCTCGAGCGAGCCCAGCAGCGCGCCGCTGGCCGGCGAGAAGTCCGGCGTGAGCCGCAGCGCCTCATCCATGACAATCGTCCACAGATCGACCAGCACGACGTTCTTATCGGCGTGGGCCCGCGCCACGTCGCGCGCAGTGTCGGCGTAGGCGCGCGAGATCTTCGCCGTGCGCTGCGACGTCTGGTGGCCGGCCTCGCGGTCCAGCTGGCTCGTGCGGATCTCGTCCAGCGGCGGCGGCGTCACCAGCAGGATCTTGGGGCTGTGGGCCGCCACGTTCGCGTGCGTGATGATCTTCGTCAGGTTCGCCCTGTACACGTCCATCGGGACGTGCTGGATCGTCGTGTCGAGCGGCAGCACGGCATCGTTTGCGCCGAGCAGGATAAGCTGTTGCGCGGCGAAACGGAACCCGCGTTAGAGACTCTATGCGGATTGGGGAAACACATCTAGGGTACTAGACATCTCACCAGGAAGTCAATCTTCGGGGAGGACTCGTTCCGGGGCGGGATTATCGAGTCCAGCAGCTTCACCACGTTGGCAGTGTTGTATCCCGAGAAACCGCGGTTTATCACGTCAAGACGGCGGATAACATCTATTTTCCTGTTCGGTCAGTTTGCCCGTCCTCTCCAAGTAGGTTTTCTCGCAGGATATACGCACCAGCCTGCAGGGCCGCCTGGAAAGAGAAGCCTTGATCGGTCGAGGCGGCACCCTGGATGAGCGAATCGCCCAGCAGAAGAATTTGAGGATACTAGAACAAAATGTGTTAGACAACTGCCAAGCAGCACGCGAGCAAGTGAATGCAGTTACTTACCGACATTGCAGTGAGAAGAATTGGAGTAAATTTGCATGTATGATTGGAGACACAGAGGCGAAAGAGAAGAAGTCTGCAAGGCCTTTAATACTCGGGGTTGTATTCGTTTTACCCGGAGCACGTACGACGATTTCACCCCCCACTTCGCATGACCCTAACCCTAACCCCACTATGTTTTACGTCCACTAGTCGGTGGGCTGGCACACGAGCTCTAGCATTTCGACGGATGAAAGAGAAAGAGAAGCAGAGATATGAGGTCCCTGCTCTATATTGGGGAGATGATTGAGGGAAAAAGAGTTCTGCGGGCATTGAAATGCGGAGTCTTGAGCGTGGGGGAACTGAATGTTGTGCAAGTTTGGCTGGTTGTATTTGGCGTTACAAGCGCCTCGACACCAGGGCAGATTCCAGTCTTTTGGCCCAACTAGGACTGTGTCTGCATGCTGCAGGAGAGCTGCCAAGTACTGATCGGCAGGGGAAACATGTAAACAAGACTGATGGTCTTGGCCGGGCAGGCTGACCTGGAACCGACCGGATTCTCATGCAGTTGGACAAGACACTGAGGTCCACTTGAAGGGGTCTGGCCCCAAGAAACCGTTGAAACCAAGTAGCACGCCAATAGCAGTATACAAAGTACGACCGGAGTCAAGAGCGCTTGCCGGAACTCGCTGGCCATTCTGGGAAACATATCTGCTAGCTCGGTGAATCAAAGAACCCCCCTTTCTCATAGTTGTTAAAGGGGTGAAATTGGTAACCCGGCAAACCGGGTCTATAGCTTCGATTTATCATCGTCCACAGCTCGCAGTGATTTCTTCGGAGCAACATGGTGGAACGACTCATCTCCGCTAAACATCCTAGAGTGAGATGCCAAAGAGAAAATGTTAGCACAGCGAGCCACTACCGGCGTATCCAAGAGTGTACACATACCATCCTCGCTCCGGGCCACCGGAGAGAAAGCTACAGTCGCCATTCAACTCACAAACCCACCCCCCAACACCCGGGACCCGCTGTTCCAGGCCCGTCGCAGGAGACTTCACCCGGCGGAATACACTGAGTCCACAGGTAAACGCAGAGAAATCCTCACGGTCCACATTCTCATCGGGGGGTATATCCCCCGTCAACACACGCCCAAGCGCAATAACCACCGCCGCATGCGTGCACAGCACCGCCGCGCGGGCGCCCTTCGCATCACACTGTTCGACCACCGCCGCCACGGTCCCCGCGACGCGCGCGTACAGCTGAGCAAGCGTCTCTCCGTTCGCGTCCGGGCCACGCCCCGCGGCCCACGAAGCATCCAAGTGTGACACATCCAGCGCGGGCACCAGCGGCGCCAAGATGTCTGAAGATGCCGGGCGGGGCTGTGCGAACGGGGCTGCGCCGTACCACTCGCACAGGCCGGCTTCGCCGAGGATGCTCGGCGCGTCGCGGCCCGATACGAACGGCGTGATGGTTTGCAAGCATCGGTAGTACGGGCTGCTGAACACCAGGTCAACGGGCGGCGACGCGGTTGCTAGATGGCCGGCAAGTTCATTCGCCTGGTCGACGCCGTGGGCGGTCAGGGTTGGGTCCGCTGGCATGCCGGTGGGCGAGCGCAGGGCCGAGGAGTAGTCGCCGGTGTTGGGGTTGACGAGCCAGTTGGACCGGAACTTCGAGGGCAAGGTTGTTAGCGAACGCGCGAGAAGTTGAGAACCGTGTTCTGGAAACCAAACTTACACCATGGCGCGTAACGTAAATGACCTCTAACGACATTTTGAGTGTTGAAGGGCTCCGGCTTGAGTTTTCTCCCTCTTCAGTGAACCCGGTCTAATGCAATAGATGCAGAACGAAAAATAAAACCACGATAAACGCCTAAAGAACACCACGCAGCCGTTTACTTGAGGTTGTACCGAGGGTAAAACTTTGATCAAATGTCAAGCCCAGCCAAAGTCATAACCCATTCAGTTTCGTGCGTCAAGATACTTTAGACCCGTATATCCTACGGTTAATCCACAGGCGATCCAAGAGAGCGAACACATGTCTTCTCAGCACAGTGAGCTTCGGGGAACTCACAACGAACTCCGCGACTTTGAGTGGCATCAACCATTCAATTGGAGATAATTCTGTTTCTCTCTGCTGTTTGCCAGCCACAGAAATGTGAAGCTGAAGCCAGAAGGTGGCTTACACGGGCTAAACCCTAACCCTAGGCACGCCGGCCAATTGAAGTGCAACTTTGGCCCCACAGTTTCTATGGAGAGGTCCTTATCAATAGGCAACACCATTGGCCAAAATCCTTATCGCCGCCAATCCATCAACTTTTTTTTTCCTACTGTTTTTTCCCAGAACTTTTTTTTTTCTTTTTTTTCTTCTGGATCACAGAACGACAATCGAACATTCTACGCAGACTTCCCCCCTCACTCTCCCCCTTTCCCTCCTCTCCCACCTCTTTTCCTCTTCGTCTGCCTATTCCCTTCCTTCCTATCTCAGATTTGCCCTGGCTATGGCGACATCGCTCGCCTCCCAGCTGGCGCAACTCGCGGCCAAGTCCAAGTCGACGCTGAACCTCAAAGCTCAGAAGGCTGCCCACTCGAAGTCGCTGATCTGGGACGCCAAGGTCGCTGCCACGCAAACATACCAGTCGATCTATACGGCCTGCCGCGATGGCTTCGAAGACCTGTGTCAGCTGGACTCGCGGTTCGCGCCGTTCGACGCCACGCTGTTCTCCGAGCAGAGCCAGAACGAGGACCGCGTGCTCTATACCGCCGAGGAGAACGCCATGCTCGATAAACAGATCGAGTCGTTCTTGAGACTTGTTGGCAGCCGGCTGCGGTTGATGCCGGCTATTAAGGCCATTGAGTGGCTGGTTCGACGCTTCAGGTGAGTTTGGGACATATTTGCTGAAGTGTCAGGTTGTCATATGACAAGATATCTCAGAGCGGCCCAGTATACTGACTCTGCACAGAATCCACGAGTACAACTCTTCGATCCTTCTCACAACTTTCCTTCCCTACCATTCGATCCCGGCTTTTGTCACGCTTCTTTCCATCCTCCCGGCGAAAATCCCCGCCGAGTACCGGTTCCTGACGCCGTATATCCGCTCGTTGACGAACCCTGCTCGCGGAGCCATTGTCCTCCAATCAATCAACCAGCCGTCGTTCCTGGTGGCTCTGTCTGAGTACACTCTCGAGTCGTGCCGCACCCAGCAACACTACCAGACGCTCATTTCGTTCTGGGGTGGAGTCATGACCGAGGCCGTCAACGGTCTCTTGGACAAGGCGAAATCGGGCCGACGGGCCATCCAGCAGGAGAACGACCTCAACATTCTTCACCAGCTCGGCCCAATCTTCGGCCAAGGTCTCGTTATGAAGAAGGTTCCCCAGATGCAGATCGCCACCTACATGGCTCTGACAGTTCTGGTCTCCAAGGGTGACCTCGGAGACTCGGCGACGTCCGCCTTCATGGAGCAGATTGTTGTGGGCTGGTCCGGAGAGACTGTCAAGTCCGGCCTGATCTGCCTTGCCATTCTCTCGCAGCACCGGTCTGCTAAGCAAATCTCCGGCAAGATTTCCAAGGCTCTGCTCAAGATCCCCAACGTCGGAAAACACCTGGTCGACCTCGGCAAGGACTGGAAGATCGACAAGCTGGCCAACGGTCTGTGCCTGTCCCTCGCCGAAAGAATATACAAGAAGGGCGATGGCCGCGGTTTGTCTGTGATCAAGACCGTCATGACCGGCAAGATTCTTACCGAGAAGCAGCTGTTTGTGCTATTCAAGGCCCTTCTACTCACCGCCATGAAACTGGAGGATGAAGTCGATAAGGACGGCTCGATCCGCAAGGAGCTGGCATCAGTTTTGATCGATCTCTCGCAGGACGACGGCGAGTGTGGCCAGATCATCCAGAAGGCCATTGAGGATATCGATTTCGATATGGAAGCTCTCGAGATGAAGCTTGACATGACTATCCGCCAGAAGAAGCTTCCAGAGGCCGAAGGGGGAGACGAGACTGCTGATGCTGCCGCCCCATCTCTATCGAGCCTCGAGCAGATCCAGCAGGCCCTCCATGAGCTCTCCAAATCGACCTCTGGCCTTGCATCGTGCCTGACCAAGGACGGTCCGGGCCCCCTGTTTGACGAACTCATCCGCCTCTTCTTGATAATCGTATCGTCGGAAGCCGAAAACTCCCAGATTCTCGCCCAGTTTGATCGGCTCCCCGTCCTGTCCCGCCAATCCGCCATCTCGACGCCGGTGTACCTGTCGTTCTTCACCCGGATATGGTGCGGTGCGTACCCGGCCCTTGCGCGGACGTTCGCGCTCGACATTGTCAAACGCCGCCTGAAAATCGGCGACGGCCTGAACACCGACTTCCAGGCCCTCGTGCCGTACTGCATTGCCGCCCTCAACGATCCGTCCAAGAAGGTCCGCCGTGCGGCTGCTTCGTTGCTGGTGGTCCTGGACGGCATGACCCCCGCCGTCACGTCTCCGTCGGCAACCCGCCTCATCTGGGGCCAGTCCGGCCTGTACCCCGCCGCCAAGTCATTCCCGTGGCTGCCCCAAGACACGTACCTGGCCACTGTGAGACGAGTGCTGTTGCCCACCCTGGAAGAGTGCATCATGCACCACGACCATGTGTCGGCGGTCCTCGAAAAGAGCATCTCGTCCAACTCGTCTCCCCTCAAGCAATCCGCCCGCCGGGACCTATTCGCATTCCTCGCCAGCCATGTACTGGAAACTCCGCTGGTTACCGTGCAGGCTCGTCTTCTCGGCACCCTGAACCACGTCAAGACGGTTGCAGGAGTCTCGCGTACCCAGCTCCTGCTGCCGGCCTTCATGGCCTGGGCGACCCTCTCCGGCGAGGATATCCGCCGTGTGTATGGCCGTGAGACTGTGGACACAGATGACCTAAACCGCCGTTTCGCCGAGGTTATCATTCCCGGTGACGAGCCCTCGCTTGACCAGATTGTCGACTTCGTGTCCGCTCCTATCGGATCGTCTCCTGATGGGTTCATCCAGGCAGTGTTCGACCGTCTGCAGGCTATCTGGCCTTCGATCAAGCCTGCTCAACGTGCTGCGCTTGCTTCCAAGATGCTGGATCTCTCCCAGAAGACCAACACCGATAGCGAAGACACGTCCTTCGCCTCGGCCGAGGCCGCCGAGTTGCTCCGCAACGTCGAGCTGGACACCAACATTCTCCTTGCCTTCCTCTCGTCTATCCACGTTGACTCGGGCGTGTCTGCTCCGGCCGAGAAGCGTCGCCGCACTACTGCCACAGCCAACACCAAGACGGTCTCGACCGGACCGTCGATTGCGGCGACCAACGCCGGTCTCAAGCGCGCTACATTCGTTCTGCAGCTTGTCGAGGGCTCCCGCCCGGGAAGCCACCCGCAGCTTCTCAACGAGCTGTTCGAGGCGCTGTCCAAGCTGCATGTGTTCCGGACCATCCTGGGCTCCGAGCTGGGCTACCTCCAGAACATTGTCCTGCAGAGCGTTCTGGCCATCATCCCGGCCTACCGGTCGGACAAGGCCCTCACACTCAAGATCCCGCAGAGCTACGGCGAGCTGATTGTGAACTGCATCCAGACTTCGGCCAGCCCGGTCGTGCAGAACTCGGCGCTGCTGGTCATTGCCAGTCTGGCCTCTGCGGCCCCCGAGGTGGTGGTACACATTGTTATGCCGGTGTTCGCATTCGTCGGCGCGTCGATTCTGCGCCAGAGCGACGACTACTCGGCCCATGTGGTGCACCAGACCATCACTGAAGTGGTCCCGCCGCTGATCGAGTCGTTCCGCCGGGGCAAACGCAACCCGGTGTCCAGTGCGTCCGACCTGCTGCTCAGCTTCACCGCGTCCTACAGCCACATCCCCTCACATCGCCGCCAGCGCCTGTTCATTACCCTGGTCGATACGCTGGGCGCCGAGGACTTCCTGTTCGCCATCATTGCTATGCTCATCCAGAAGAAGGAGGATCTGACAGACGGGGTGTCGCAGTTCGTCGGCGAGCTGACACGTAACTACAGCGTCAAGGTGCAGCTGTCTACGTTTATTAAGTTGCAGTCGATGATTGGTGACATCTTTAAGCCGGCCCCCACCATGGCGTCGGCGCTGCTCGGCAGCGGTCCTGACGGAGTCACCGATGCGTCCAAGACTGCGCTCCTCCAAATCACGGCGCTATCGGAACTGCTCTCCAGCCGCCGGCTCAAGGTGCAGATCGGCCGTGTGACCGAGAAGGACGACATGGAGGCCGCCGAGGTGCGCGAGCTCTACGCGAAACTGCTCGAGGGCATCATCACGCTGGCCGACGCGCTCAAGGCGTATCCGGCACTCTACGCCCAGACCGGCGAGGCGCTGGCCAGCCTCCTGAACCTCCTCCCAGTTGCCGAGTTTGTCAAGGCGGTCGAGAACCTGCTCGACCGGCCCAATATGGGACTGCGCCACCGCGTGCTTCAGGCGCTCGACGCGCGCATTGACGGCGAGAGCGGCACGGACGCCGCTTCGCGCGGCGCTATCCTGGCGTTCCTGCCGCAGCTGATCGCGGCGATCCGCGACGCCGAGGACGTGAAGTACAAGCACACGGCGGTGGCTTGCGTCGACAAGATTGCGGAGAAGTACGGCAAGAAGGACATCGAGGGCGTGGCGGCGGCAGCGGCGACAATTGCGGGCGACGCCTGCTTGGGCCACTCTGACCCGCGGCTGCGTGTTATGGCGCTGCTGTGTCTGGCGTCCCTGGTCGATGTGCTGCAAGATGGCATTATCCCCGTGCTTCCGGTGGCACTGCCGCGCACAATTGCGTACCTCCGTGAGAGTATTGCCTCTGACGCGATTGACGAAGAGCTTCACTCTGCGGGATACACGTTCCTGCTGGCGGTTGCCCAGCAGCTGCCGTACATGATCTCGGCGGCAGCGCTCGACGACATTCTGGCGGCGTCGCAGCAATCGGCGGCTGTGGAAGACGGCCTGTCCAGCGAAACGATCGAGAACCGTAAGCTGTGTCTCGAGGCGATGGGCACGCGGCTGGATGCCAAGACTGTGTTCAACGCGCTGGCCAAGGGCTGGATGGGCGCGGCCAACGCGGGCTACCCGGCGCTGATCGAGTACATCCACCTGCTCAGCACAGCCATTGACAAACACCCCAAGGCGACGATCACCAAGAACGTAACGCCGCTGTCAACCATTGTGCTGGACGCGCTGGACTTCCGGCGCAGCGAGCACGTCAAGGGCCACGACGGCAGCGCGGCCGCGCAGCAGCAGATCGCCGGCATCGAGGCCGCGGTCAACCAGATGGCGCTGAAGATGATCTACAAGCTGAACGACGCGGTGTTCCGGCCGGTGTTCAGCCGCATCGTCGAGTGGGCGTCGCGGCTGCCCGCGTCGGACGCCACCGGCCGCGTGCTGCGCATGCAGAGCGTGTACGGCTTCCTGCTGGTGTTCTTCGCGGCGCTGAAGGGCCTGGTGTCGTCGTACGCGACCTACATCGTCGACGACGCCGTGCGGCTGCTCGGCAGCGCCGACCTGCGCCGCCCCGCCGACCGCGCGCTGCAGCGCACCGTGTTCCGCGTGCTCGCCACGTGCTTCACGCACGACCAGGACGGCTTCTGGCAGTCGCCGGCGCACTTCTCCGCGGTGGCGCCGGTGCTCGTGGCGCAGTTCCCCGTCACCGCAGCGGTGGCCGACGTCGACGACGAGCTCGCCGAAGACCTGATCACCGCCGTGGTGGCACTGGCCGGCGCCGCCGACTCGCAGACCCACCAGAAGGAGCTCAACACGCCGATCCTGCGCCACCTGCGCTCGGAAACCGCGGCCACGCGGCTGGTGGCCGTGCGGTGCCAGCAGGCGCTGGCCGACGCGCACGGCGAGGAGTGGCTGGCGATGCTGCCGGAGATGCTGCCGTACATCAGCGAGCTGCAGGAGGACGACGACGAGGTGGTTGGGCGGGAGACGAACCGCTGGATTGTGAAGATCGAGGGCGTGTTGGGCGAGAGTCTGGACTCGATGCTGCAGTAGAGAGAGAACGGGAGGGTGTTGAAGCAAAAAGCATAGGCGGGTATGTACTGGCGTTTCTTTCGTTTTGTTGTCCCTGTTTGTTCGTTTTGGGTATCTTCGGTAGGCATTGCATTGCAGCAGAAATAAAAGTTTGTTCTCATTGTCTATTTCGTGAGTTTGTATCTATATGAACTCTCCAAGCCCGGAGAGAGTCAGGATGAGCACCAGCAGGAAACGGGAGACGAGCGTTTCTGAATAACCCTAAGCCATCGGACGATAGGGTTGCGCTAAGGACCCCTCGACGCGAAAATTTCTTATCGCCTTCTTTATCGAATTTTTTTTTTTTTTTTTTTTGCTTCACTCACCTTCATTCAACTTCACTCAGTTTTTCAACCACTTCTCTCACATCTTCCTCCCAATTCACCATCCAACATCCGACACCCACAACAAAATCCCCCCCCATCCACACCTCGAAAACCCACAATGAAGCGCAAGCTCGACCAAAACGACGAGCCGGTGCCGACGGCGTCGGCTTCGTCAGCTCAGGCCCCTGCGGACAAACAACAAGAGTCGCCGGCGTCGTTCTCCAGTCTTGGCCTCGAACCCAGATTGCTCCAGGCGGTTGCGCAGGAGAAGTACCAGCAGCCGACGCTGGTGCAGCGCAAGACGATCCCGCTGGCGCTCGATGGAAAGAGCGTGCTGGCGAAGGCGAAGACCGGGTCTGGAAAGACGGCGGCGTATCTGTTGCCGGTGCTGCAGGCCATCTTGAGGAGAAAACAG
Source organism: Knoxdaviesia capensis (assembly GCA_001510575.1). Taxonomy (NCBI): domain Eukaryota; kingdom Fungi; phylum Ascomycota; class Sordariomycetes; order Microascales; family Gondwanamycetaceae; genus Knoxdaviesia; species Knoxdaviesia capensis. Next base: position 827,806 of record LNGK01000002.1, on the reverse strand, counting down.
GTAAGAGAGAGAGAGAGAGAGAGAGAGAGAGAGAGAGAGAGGTATCACCCATTCAAGACACAGTTCTAACATGATATGTCCTTTGCTTGTGTCCGCTTAGACCGACTCGGCCGCCTTCACATCTACGTTAATTCTAGTTCCCACCCGCGAGCTTTCCGACCAAGTGCACAAGGCCATTGACGCCCTATCGGCTTTCTGCGCGAAGGACGTGCAGGCCGTCAAGCTAACCGACAAGGTGTCCGACGCCGTGCAGCGGTCTCTGCTGGCCAACTCGCCCGATATTGTGATTTCCACGCCGTCGCGCGCCTGGTCCAACATCTCCTCGGGGGCGCTGGCCGTCGACCGGCTCTCGCACCTCGTGCTCGACGAGGCCGACCTGGTGCTCTCGTACGGCTACGAGGAGGACCTGCAGAATGTTGCTGCCAAGCTGCCGGCTGCGGTGCAGACGATCCTGATGAGCGCCACGCTGACCGCCGAGGTCGACACGCTCAAGGGCCTGTTCTGCGCTGCCGGCAGCCAGCCGGTGGTGCTCAACCTGCACGAGGCCGACGACACCGACGGCGAGGGCGTCGACCAGTACGTGGTCAAGTGCGGCGAGGATGAGAAGTTCCTGCTGATCTACGTCATCTACAAGCTGCGGCTGGTGAAGGGCAAGAGCATCATCTTTGTGGCCGACGTCGACCGGTGCTACAGACTCAAGCTGTTCTTCGAGCAGTTTGGCATCCGCAGCTGCATTCTGAACTCGGAACTGCCGGTGAACAGCCGCATCCACGTGGTGGAGGAGTTTAACAAGAACGTCTATGATATCATCATTGCCTCGGACGAGTCGGAGGTGCTGGGCGACGAGGATGAGGCTGCCGCCGAGGCCGGGGAAGACGATGCGGCGGCAATGGCTGGCGACGACGACGCCGAGGCGAAAAAGGCGGCGCCGAAGAAGAAGAAGAAGAAGCCGAGCGGGTCCAACCGCAAAGACAAAGAATACGGCGTGTCGCGCGGCATCGACTTCAAGAACGTGGCGTGCGTGGTGAACTTCGACCTCCCGACCTCGGCCAAGTCGTACACGCACCGCATCGGCCGCACGGCGCGCGCGGGGCAGTCCGGCATGGCGCTCTCGTTCGTGGTGCCGCACGCGCAGTACCGCCAGCACATGCCGACGACGGTCGAGACGGCGGAGCACGACGAGAAGGTGCTCGCGCGCATCACCAAGCAGCAGGCGGCCGCGGGCAAGCAGGTGCGGCCGTACGTGTTCGACATGAAGCAGGTCGACGCGTTCCGCTACCGCATGAACGACGCGCTGCGGGCGGTGACGCGGGTCGCGGTGCGCGAGGCGCGCACGCGCGAGCTGCGCCAGGAGCTCCTGAAGAGCGAGAAGCTGCGGCGGCATTTCGAGGAGAACCCGTCCGAGCTGCACCATCTGCGCCACGACGGCGAGCTGCGGGCTGCGCGCACGCAGGCCCACCTGCGCCACGTGCCCGAGTACCTGCTGCCGGGCGGCGACGGCGGCGCGGCCGACGGCGCGTCCGGCACCCGCGGCAACGTCGGGTTTGTGCCGTTGCGGCGGGCGGGCGGTGGCAGTGACCGGAAGAACCGGCGGCAGCAGAAGCGGCACGGCGGCAGCAGCGGTGGTGGTGGTGGGAAGCGGCCGGCGTTTAGGGTGGGGAAGAAGAAGACGGATCCGCTCCGGTCGTTCAAGGTGCGTGCGAAGAAGTGAGTGAGCGAGCACAGGACGGGGCACGTGGTCTTGTGGAGGTGGGGAGGGAGCAGGGTTGTGTGTGTGTGTGTGTGTGTGGTCTCGGGGGTTTCCCGGCCCGGGTGATCTCATAAGTTCCTTTTCTTTTCTTTTTTCTCTCTGCTTTTTTTCTGCTTGTGACTATTTGGCACTATTCATGGACAGCGGCGTTCTCCTTGTGCTTTTCTGTTCTCTTCTTTTCGTTTCCTGTTTTCTCTCTCACGGCGCCCTCTTCTTCCGTGTCTTCCCTGTCCCCCATCGCCATCTCCGGATGGAACCAGAAAGGGGGTTCATGTCATTATTCGTGCGCTGTTACGTATGTTGCGAGAGTACCTAGCAATTCATAGGATCTAGTTGTTTGGGTCTTGTCTTGGGTCTTGGGGTTTGCTAGTTGACGGTGAGGAGAACTGGAAAAATTAAAATAAAATCTGTTCAGGTCAGGCTCAGTCCGTTTGGGTGGTTCCCTATTCGGCCAGTGTTAGTTTCTTTTGCCTTTGGAGAAGCCAGAGGGGGGGGCGTGTGTGTATATGCGAGGGTTTCGAGCCATTTTCGCCATCCTGCGTTCCGTAGACTTTGCTTCTTCTGTTGATTTACGTTCCTCTTTTCACCGGTGCTGATCAACCGGACGCGTCGTCGCATCCCATAGAGTCAGAAAGCAGGATAGCGAGGTGCTCCGAGTTCTCAGCTCGCCAGCCCAGGGATTCCGGAGTCCCCAAGATCCAGCCTCTGCCAGCCAAGAGTTGTGTGTGTGTTTTTCTCTCCTCGGCTCTGGAGAACGCTCGCTCGTCGTTCCTCACGGATCGTCCTGTAGCCCGCACCACGTCGACCCATAGAGAGAAGCGAGCGTCGTGAAGAACAGGGCCGCCGCAGGGTCAGTCCCACGCCGTCCGATTGGTCGGGATAAGGCAAATATAGCAGCAATCTCTCCCTCTCGCTGGTGCCAGCAGAGCCACGAACGGGGGGGGG
>LNGK01000002.1:755642-825056 GCA_001510575.1 Knoxdaviesia capensis | reverse complement strand
GGGGGGAGAAAGGGGAGGGTGGTTAAAGGGGAAGGAAGATTGGGGGAGGCAAAAGTGCGGTGGGCTAACGGCGGCGTCCCAAGCCGGCCGGAGGACGTGGGTGGAACTCAGTTATCATATCTCCATCATCAAGACGACACAGAGAGGGCGCCAGGACCAGTCAATAGCAACACAAATGGAAACCAGGGCGGGCTGATTGCGTCGTGTGTCGTCTGTCTGTTATGCTGCAGGTCGCCGAAACAAGCCATTGACGGCGTGGCACCGAACGGTTTGAAGCAGCGGCATCACACGTCGATATACAATCATGATGATCCCCATCCAGACGAACGGGATCTAGTAGCGGGTTAAAAATAATAAAAGAACTAAATATATGAAAAAAAGGGGGGGGTGTGGTGAGGTGAAGAAAAAGCGGCCAGCACAGCCAGACTTTTGGGTTTGGTGTAAGTGGCAGTCATCGGAGGTCTCCGATGGCCCAGTGCCAGCTCTCGTGCGGTGACAGGCGGCAGGCTCCTATCAAGATCCCTTGGGGCGGCCCCCTTTGGATGGGGGGTTTATTTGAGAGACGCCAAAAAAGCCGCTCTCACTCCGAGGACGCCCCCCATTTTACCTGTGCTGGCTTCATGCCCTCCATGGCGATCCCGTCCTCCCCACGCAAGAAGCGAGCGCTGAAAGAGACGCTTCGTACAGGCTGGACAGACACAGCTGGGTGTCGGTCTCTTCTGCTGTGCGCGCTGGGGGTGTCGGTGCAGCCAGCCGCGCGGCCCGCTAACAGCAGTAGTCCGGGGGAATGTTTGAGTGTGAGTGTGAGTGTGGGAGTGGGTGTGTCGAGGTGAAGCTGTTCTGCGCGGTGTGCTATAGGTCGGTGATCCTTTGGCCTGGATCACGTAAGGAGAGAGGACTCCCGGGGGCGTGTGAAGTGTGTCTGGGTGGAGGAAGCCGGGCCTGCTTGGCTCTTACGTGTGCCCGCATCGTCAAGATACGTCGTTGATGCAGATATAATCAAAGAATATAGATATACAACCTGCGAGATGACAGATAGCGCGTGGTGGTGATGAAACAGCATCTTGGGGTCCTGATGCAGCTGAGAGCTTTCGGACTGGGCGTGGATGGGTTCTGTGTGGGGGGAGAGGGGTGTGAGGACAAGAAGCACAAAGATTGGAAAGCAGAAGGCCGGTAAAGAAGGACCAGCGGTGCTTGAAGAGGCTCAGTCGACACCGAATGCGGCATCGTGAGGGCGTTTGTTGTCCTTTTGGTGGTTGAAGATGGTGATGTTGGGATGCGGTGTTTGTTATATGCAGTGTGTGGTACAGTCAGCAGGCGGCTATTTTCCAGCGCTGTTGGCAGGTACCACCCAGGAGTGCCTTCCTCCTCAGGGCGTGACCACCGGTACTTGGCCCATCAACCACTGACGTATAGTAACACCAGGTACCTGTGGCAATGGCCGTATTTGGCAGCCGATTTTTAGCCTCCAGCCACACAAAAAAGCATCGCGGTAACTTTGAAGCCTCCATTACAGTTACAGTTATGTGCGTGTTACAGCGCCATCGGAAGTGTTTCCACCGTTAAAGGTCCACGAGTGTGTGTCCCTGTACTTGTGTGGTGTGTTCCCTTCTTCTCAGCCCCAGCTAGCCCTGACATCTCCCGACACTCTGGTCCCTCCCATTGGGCGGCTCTTTTGCTCGGTGGACTGCCGCTTAGGGTTAAACCCGCGCGCGTTCTTTTTTGTCACCCAGCTGACTCACGCCGCAGCGACCAACCACAACGCAGCAGCAGGCAGGGCCCCAGGCACGCCAGCGTTGCAATCAATCGCTTTTTGCGGCTGCTACTGCGCCAAGGGGTCATGCAGCGAGAGATAAGGCAGGCCGGGGCGGGTGCTTCGTTTCGGGGGCTTTATCTTCAACCTTACTTGTGTCTTTTCTTTCCCCCGTTTGCCCACACTCACTGCATCACCGACCTTCGTCATCGACATTTGCCACGGCCTGCGTTTTGTTGTTCCTGTTGTTATTTTCCGCCTTCTCGCTGACCGCCCCCCTCCCCCCTTCCGGAACTCCTGCATCGAAGCGTCCTATCCACTCCTCGTCGCGAAATCCCCCGATCAGTTGCCTGCTCCAGTCTGCGGTGTCTGTCTCGTGCGTGTGTCGTGCGCACTCTAGCCAGGGAGTCCGTGACTCCATCACTCCCACCACCACCACCTCCTCCCAGAAAAAAGTCCCGCTTTCGCTCGCTCCCCACAACTTGCGCCGCCGTTCCCTTTTGTCCCGCAACGACCTCGCATCGTCTCCAGTGTTCTCTCTTCAGACTTGCATATACTACGATAGCCGGGTTGTCCTGTCTTCCAAGCATCTGCCGCTAAACCGGTTGATAGGGGAGACACGTAGAGAGGGGGGGAGCCAGCCGACCGGCCTTCTTGTTTTTTAGAGTTCTTGCTCACATAAATCCCGTCATACCGTTTTATTCCGCTTTTTTCTTCTCCTCTCTCCCCCCCCCGTCTGATGCTTTGAATCGACGTGTCCCTTGCCCGCGGAGAGAGATTTGGCTGTTCGTCTGCTTCTCGTCTTGTTGTGTGCGTGTTGTGTTGTCGGTTCTGGCGTTCCGTTCAGCTTCGGGGTTTCCAAGTTGCCCTACGAGTCTATCTCCAGTTTGGTAAGTGTTATACGGTCTGGGAAGGGGGGTGTGAGCGTGGGAGCCTGGCACGGGGAGCGTGTGTGTATTAGAGCAAGCGAGAGAGGACGCCAGAGAGATCGGGAACTGTCACATTCCAGCTGTCCCTATCCGGTCTCTGTCTACGCCTCTCTCACGCACACACACTCTCTCTAGGTTCCTCATCCTGTCAAACTACGCGTATTGACACACGCTCACTTTCACCCTCTCTCTCTCACACACACCCCTGCCCCTCCCCCGTTTGACTCCCATCCACTACATCGACTCCCAAGCCTAGCTCCTCTTCTTCCTCCTTCTTCTCCTGTCACTCCTTTCCATTGTTCCCTTCCCTCCCCATTCACTCCCAACACACCCTCTCGTCGGGCTCCTCTCCGTTCCCGTTATCCTGTCTGTCTGGCCTCCTTGTCTGTCTCCCGCTCTCGCACTGACTTTCTTCCCTCTCTCTCTCTCTCTTCCTCCCCATGGCGTTTTTAGCATATATATAAGATGCCCCATCCCGCCTCTAGCGCCAAACTGCTCCCCGACTTCTCCAGCGACTTGTCTCGATCTCGCCAGCGTTCCAACTCATCCTCCTCAGCGTCCTCGACCTCTTCTTCCTCAAGCACAACACCCCCTGCGGACCTCCGGAGCTCTCTTCCATCCCGACCGCGACGCCGTCGATTCTCTGCTGCAAACTCTACTGCTTCGGCCTCCTCCAGGCCACACCCCTCTTCTCTCAGATCGTTCATCATGGCCACCGTCCGGACCTGGCTGTTGCCCAAGGGCGACGAGGCCGACTACCAAGCCCTCGCTGAAGAGGCCACCATCCTCGAAGGCTCATGTATGCTGGAGGGCCAGGATGACGTGCCGTTCTCGTGGATGGAGTACAGCATCTTTGCCTTGATAGGCATGGCCATGCTGTGGGCGTGGTATGTTCCTTTGTCGGTGTCGTCTCTTCCTGGTGTCGTCCCCCGTTTCGTGATATCCGTTGCTGACGTCCTTCCAGGAACATGTTCCTTGCCTCGGCCCCGTACTTCCAGATGCGCTTCCAGGACGACGAGTGGATTGCGCAAAACTTCCAGCCGGCCATCCTGACCGTGTCGACCCTCACCAACTTGACCGCCATGGTCGTGCTGACCAGGAACCAGTACACGGCGTCGTACCCGTTCCGCATCAAGCTCGCCTTCCTCATCAACACCGCCGTGTTTGCGCTGCTGGCCACGTCGACCATGGTGTTCCTCGACGCCGCCCCGCTGACCTACCTCTTCTTCATCCTGGTCATGGTCGGCTGCACCGCCTGGGCCGCCGGGCTTATCCAGAACGGCGCCTTTGCCTTTGCCGCGAGCTTCGGCCGGCCCGAGTACACCCAGGCCCTCATGGCCGGCCAGGGCGTGGCCGGCGTGCTGCCGCCCATCTCACAGGTGCTGACGGTGCTCATGATCCCCGACGACGACGGCAGCCCGGGCGGCGAGAGCCGCGCGACGTCGCTGATGTCGGCGTTCATCTACTTCCTCACGGCGGTGGTGGTGTCGCTGGTTGCCATTGCGTCGCTGTTCCCGCTGATCCGCCGCCACGACCACATCATCGAGAACCGCATGGTCGAGCACATGGCCGAGTCGATGGCCAGCATCGAGGAGGCCGAGCGGGCGGCGCGTAAGGTGACCAGCCTGCGGCGGCTCTTCTGGAAGCTGCACTGGCCGGCGGTGTCGATCTTCATGTGCTTTGCGGTGACGATGCTGTACCCGGTGTTCACGACGAAGACGCTGTCGGTGCGCATGCCGGTGCCGGGCGCGACGGCGGACGACGGCGGCCCGACGCTGGGCGACGTGCCGGGGCTGTTCCGGCCGAGCGCGTTCATCCCGCTGGCGTTCTTCATGTGGAACCTGGGCGACCTGTGCGGGCGCATTGCGACGCTGCTGCCGGTGTCGCTGCAGCACCGGCCGGTGGCGCTCTTTGCCATCAGCGTGGCGCGCATGGGCTTCCTGCCGCTGTACCTGCTGTGCAACACGGGCGGGCGCGGGGCGGTGGTGCCGAGCGACGTGTTCTACCTGCTGGTGGTGCAGGTGCCGTTCGGGCTGACCAACGGCTGGCTGGCGTCGAGCTGCATGATGGCGTCGTCGGAGTGGGTTGACGAGGGCGAGCGCGAGGCGGCCGGCGGGTTCATGGGGCTGTGTCTGGTGGCCGGGCTGAGTGTGGGCAGCATGCTCAGCTTCACGATTACGGGGCTGTGATTCTGATTCGGCTCGTTTTTCTTTCCTTTGGTCTCTTTTGTGTTGGTGTTTCGTTCTCATGGCGTCGCACGTCTGTTCTTTTTCGCGTCTTCCATTCCCAGATCGTCGGTTTCTGTTCGGTTCTTCATCATTGCCTCCCGAGAGAGTACTCATAGCACTGTTTCTTGTGTTCTTTTTTAACACTCAGGTTGTCCTTGCTCCCCTTTTGTTTTTGTTTTTTCTTCTCCTCCGCTTCCCTCATCTCATGCACGTCTTGCGTTTGCTCTTTTTTCTCGGGTCTTTTTGTCTTGGGTGGCGGTTTAAGAGACCGACCCCACTCGCACTCCCACTCGTCCTCCCCAGCCTTGCATTTCTCTATTCCCAGACTTTCGGTGCGGCTCTCCACACACACACACACACCCACACACACACAATATGCAGCGGTATGCACGCACATCATTTTTTTCTCTTTTTTTTTCTCCGACGGTTTTCAAATCGGTACTGCGGTTTGTTCTTTATTTTTTGATACACCTTCCTTCCCTTGGTTCATGGTCGTTTTATTTTTTGGGGATAAATTGGGTTGCGGAGAGGCGGTGGTATACCGCGATAGATATACGGCATAGACGACGTTTCACCAGTCGTTATTTTCTTGTCATTCCTCATCGGTAGTCGGCCGGGTCCCTCATATTGGGACTCAGCGGGCAAAGGGGGAAATATACATAGTACTTTTTGGTTCCTCACGTCAGGTTTTTATGGTTCTTTCTTGTTTGTTATGAAATCTCAAGGGCACCGAGTCTGCCTCATCTCTTTTTCACATCTGGGGGGTTTTTTTTGGTGCTTTTTGGAAGTGTGAATTGTGATGTCTGCCTGGGTGAGCTGTGAAAGTGTGCGCGGCGCGGAGTGACTCTTGGTGCAGATGACCTTGTGTGTGCTGTTTCGGCAGATGGGGTGGAAGTTGGCTGGTGGGGTGGAGGGGCAGATCGCCAGATTCACCAGGCAGGGCGGAGGAGACGTGGGAGGCCCTCGCTCCCTCTGTATTTTTGCCCGGGTGGAAAGTGTCTTCTTTGTGTATGCAGCTTCCTGGAGGTGGAGGATAGAACTGGGCTGAGCTGAAGAGCGAACAGCCCAGAAGGAGATGAACGAGCATGGAAGCCGGCCCACCAGCGACCGCACGACAGAGGGTACATACACTATTGCGCGGCGCTGCGGTGGTGAGTGGGCGGAGGGTCTCAGCTGTGTGCCTCTTTTTCGGCTGTTATTCGCCGGAGAGGATATACTAGGTCCGGCCCGGTTTTGTTTTCTTCATCCTTTCGTCTGCATCCTGTGGTTGGTTGGTTGGTAGATATGTCGGCAGTGGACGGGCGTGTATGCGAGGACAGAGGTGAGAGTGAATCATTGTGTGCAGACTTCCGTGACCGTGTAAGGGCTGGTTTGTTCACGTGAATCATGTGTTTGTGAACTGAGCAATGGATCGTGAATCACACATGCTTTTAGCAAGAGTCCGGGTCTTTATATAAACCCCCTCGCCTGTTCTCTGTGGTCGTTGGTAGACAACTCGGCATGCCTTCTTCTTCCCTTGCCTGGCACGGGCAGTGATGCAACCCTCGAACACGCCGCCGCCCTCTCGCCCGCCCTGCTCGACAAGCCCAGTGAGAACTGGGCCACCTTTGATCCCGAGGTTTAGAATCGCGGACGATGCCTTGCGGGGTTGACGCTCCGCCCCAGTAGGGATTTTGCGGCCCTCTCGTGAACGAGAAGAAGAACCATGTCCAGCTGCTCACACACCCGGCCCAGCAAATCTCGGAGGTTCTCTTGCAGAGGATGTCTAGGCATCTGACCCAGAAGCTCTCCCCAGGACATCCCTCCTTTCTGCTGTTCCACATAACGTATATTTCGTGTAGCTGTGCATAACAGCTTCTGGGGGACTTACCGCGCTTTCGCCTGACAACTCTCCTCACTACCTTATTTCTCTTCGTTGACTATCTAGTCGAGTATCTGACACCCCCCCTTTTCCCTGGTTTTACGGATTCTTCTATAAGAATCCGTTTGGTCCTGCTACGCTCCCCTGCAAAGAGGTTGCGTGGATACCTGCCTGTTCCCCTTCAAAGAACAGTCCGGTTCTACTGTTGTCCCCTCAAAAGAGCAGTGTGGTTACCGTGATCCCACCGGAATATCTTTTCCATGGTTACCGATGACCGCAGATGACTATAAAGATAACGAGGTTGAGACCAATACTGGCACCGATAACAGTACGCAATCACTAGAAATTCCCACCGCCTATTTAAATACCTACTTTTTTTTTATAGCTATATGGATAATATATATTAGCTTACGGACTCTAGCGCCTCTATCTACTCGGTTATATTAGAGTCCTTTTTATCCCTAGGACCGTCGTTAATGAGACTTAGACCCTGAAATCCGCAATAGTTATTAAGTCAAAGAAAAGAAGCGACGTTCAATTCATTATAAGACTATTATTTACGATCCGAATCTACGATATCTAGCTTTCAGAAGGCTCTCTTTATGATCGGGGGATGCGCTTGGTCATCGGGGCCAGGCTCGTTTTTCCCCCCGGGCGTTCTTAGAATGCGGGACGCACCAGGATGCAATGGTGGTTTGATGGCGTCGAGCCACGATGCGAAGATCGTCCTGCGGGCTGGGTTTGTTCCGCTACGACCGAGGATCAGCTTCTAGAAATAGGAAGATAGGCAGGCGCCTGGGTTGGCACTGGATGTAGTGAAGGTTTTTAAAAGATAGATGACTGCGGTTCCCAGCCGTTGACTTGCGTGTAAATAGCAAAACTGCTCCTTCACCGCCGGGCATGCCGGCGTGGTTCCGGAGGGCAGAAAACGCCGTGGCGGTTGGCGGCGCTTGACGGGTGCCGAGCAGCCGGGAGAAACCCGCGGACCTGGGGGGGTTTTTTTTAAGGGTGGCGGTGGTGTGTGGCTGATGTCGTATTTGCCACACTTTTTGCCAGCCACACCCAGCGGCCACGAATAGAAGGCTACAGAGCCCATCCGTGGTACTTGGTACTTGGTAGACAGCGCCCACCAATACGGAAGATACAATAAAAATCCGCAGAGAAGCTGAACGGGTTTGTGTATGAGGGAACCACTCGCTGCGCTGGCCAGGGTTCTGGATCAAAAACAAAAAAGGCGAGGAGGGCCCTAGGACGTTGAATTGTGGGATAGGTTCTTTTAGTTGCTTCTTTTCGTTGGCCTGATTCTTACACGTGGGATGACATGAATCAATAGTCGATACGGGCTTAGGGTCTTCTTCGGTTGCCTGACTCTCCTTTTCATCCATCTCCATTTGCACACACACACACACACTCTCTCTCTCTCTCTCTGTGTCAATCGCCTCTTAGCATGACCCAGAACATACACGAGTACTCACTCACGGGGGTCCTTTCAGCCTCACTTTCCCACTTTCCAGCCCTCGGAGAACGTCTGTGTATCATTTCCCGTCCCCGAAAGCAGATGAAAGCTCCAATCTCCCCCTCTTTCCCCATCTCCACCTCTCTCTCCTCTCCACAACGCCCACATCCTCTCTTCTCTTCCCTTCGTCTTCCTCGTTCCACTCGCTCCTCCCCCGGTTCTCCTCACCGAACCTTATCTGCCTTCACCGCTCCATGACCGACGGCGCATGCAAACCCGAACCCTAATACCCTGGGCCAGCATTCTGCGTTCCGGTGTTGTTCATTTGACTACAGCACCCCCCCACGAAACATGCCGACTCTCCCGGACTCCGGCCCATCTACCATGCACGTTCCAGCGGGGACCCGCGTGATCGAGTTCATCGGCGAGGGCGCCGCGAACGCCATCTTCCGCGTGCGGTTGCCAGACTCTGCGCCGGCCGACATCCAGGCCGCGTTCACAGGTACGATGACCCTTTTCTTTGTGCTTGTCTGTGCTTTCTTGAAGGGAAACTTTTGAAGTGTTTGTGTGTTCTGCCGTCCCTCGCCTTGTCACGTTGTCGTCTTGGCGCGGATCCGAAGACTTGCATGTGTGTGTGTCCTCGATGTTTGTTTGATATTTTAAGGTTTTTTTTCTGCGTCGGTACCCCTTTTTTCATTGGAGTGCTGCGGACATCCGGATCACCACTTGATTCTCCCGCGTCCCGGGAAAAAACTTCCATCTACGTATTACGCAGAAGACACCACAAGTGTGGCAACATCTAAAACACCCACATGTCTTCTACTACTCTCGCTCACACATGATTTGACTAACACAGTGGCTCTGCTCGTCTTGTTGTCTGTCTCAACAGGCAAGCTGCTCCGCCTGCAGAAAACCCCGACTACGCCCGGCACCGCCGTGTTCCCCTACTCGCAGCAGTACGAGTACTTCCTGTCGCAGGTGACGCCGCTGTTCCCTGAGCCGGCCGACCTGGTGTCGCACGAGCTGGTGTCGCTGGCAGCTCCTACTGCTCCTGCTCCTGCTCCCGCTCCCACTGCTGGTGATGCCCCGCTAAGCCGGCCGCCCGCATCCACCAACGGCCACGCCAAGCCCACCCCGGGCGTGAACGGCAGCGCACGGAAGGACACCGCCCACGCCAACGGCCTCGCCGCGCCCCTGCCGGCCGATGGCGGCTTCATCGCCCAGGCGCAGCGAATCCTCGAGCTGATGGACGACATGGTGGCCGGCGGCCCGGCGGACGACGAGCTTGCGCGGACGACGTGGGCGGCGCGCGCAGAGCAGCTGGGCCTTGTGGCGGTGCCCGCGCCGCGCAAGAAGCTGTTCTTCCGGTCGCGGCTGGCGCCGTCCGCCCACGGCCTGCTGATCGAGGACATGAGCATCGGTACGCACTCTCCCCTTCCTTTCTTCCACGTTGCTTGGTGAATGTCGACTCTTGTTTCTTGGAAGTGGTGGCCGGTACTGACCACAGGCACACTGTAGACGCCGCGGACGCCGACTCGTCGGTCCTCCTGGAAGTCAAGCCCAAGTGGCTGCTGCAGTCGGCCAGTGCGCCGGCCGGCGCCACGCGGTGCCGCACGTGCGCCGTGCACTTCCACCGCGCGCGCCGCGGCGAGTCCAAGCACGGCGGCCACCAGCCGCCGCCGTGTCCGCTGCTGGTGGTGTCCGCCGACTGGCGCCACCGCCACGCCTTTGTCACGCACCAGTTCGCCCCCTCCCCCTCGCCCTCCACCTCCACCTCTTCTCCCACCACTCCCGCGGCAGACGAGCCGTGGTTCATCGCGCCGCTGCGCACCTGGGCCGGCGCGGCGCCGGGGCTGCCGGCTAACCGCCTGCTCACGCACCTGCGCGCGCTGCAGGCGCAGCTCGACGCGCGCGGGCCCCTGGCGGCGGCGGCCGACGACCCGCACTTCCCGCTGGCCATGACGCTGCGCGACTGCAGCGTGTTCCTGCGGGTGTGCCGGGCCGACGGCCGTGTGGTGGCCAAGGTGGCCGACCTGGACATGAAGAACGCGGCGGCGAAGATGGCGTACTGGCGCCAGGTCGAGGAGGAGCTGATTGCGGGGGGTGCCTACGGGCATGTTCGGGTTGCCGCGGCTGGCGAAGATGCAGCTGCCGTGGCCGCCGGCGGGGAGGGTGACGGTGGGGAGGGCCCGGTGCCGTGCTTGGTGGGCCTGCAGTCCCGTAATGTCTAGGTCTTCTTTTTTTTTTCCCCTCTATGTGTGTCGTTTAGTTCGTAGGCTGGGCTTTCTTTTGTGCGTCGTTGGGACACCCGTCCGCTGGCGTCCTTGCTTTTGGGTTGGGTGGTCGAGTCCGTTTCGTTAGATTCCTCGGAGGTTCTCGTGTGTCTTCTTTGTGCTTTTGCAGTGCTGGGATATACCGGATATTAGCTGTCGATGAGTGGCATTCTCTGTTTCTTCCGTCAGGGGTTCTGTGAAGTTTGTCGTGTATTAGGGTTTGACCCTTACCAACTGGTTCTTCAGAGCTAGTCCCGATATAACGTGAGCTCACACGAGCAGCATCGCATCTGATGATCCCGGCCCCGCAGCTATTACGGCAGCCTACACTAGAGAAGCAACCGGAGGCGTACTGACATAGGCAGTCTGTTCTAGCGGGTTCCAGGGACTGACGGTGGCCAAGCTATGGTGGTGGTGTTTTTTTTTTTTTTTTCTTTTTTTTTTTGGAGTGCCTGGCGCCTGTCAACCGGCCTCGGCGGCATGAAGAGCTCCTGATAGCTCTTTGAGTTCCAGCGGCGCAACCTCCCTCATCCCAGCGATCAGAGGACGAGTCCTGCAGACATTCATCCAGAAGAACGAACGAAGGTGATGGAGCGTCTCGGGCTATTTCGGCTCGGTGACGGTCGGGATCGCAGCGTGGTCGGTCCCTGGAGCAAGAAGGCAAACAAAGACGCGAGGCATCCTGGTCATTGAGCTGAAGCATTAAACATGCGTCCCCATCTCATTTCCCCCGGATTCTCTCTGTTCTCCCCTTTTGCACAGTGAGTGGTAGGGCCACCAGCCGGGGGTATAATTACGTTTTCTTCACTCTTGTCTGCACGCTATCATGCGCAGACAAGACAATCTCTCCAGCAGACGGCGCAGGCCTCGGGCGGGTTGTGCGTTATGCGACAGGCTGGCGGCCTTTTCACAGCGACCCAAAAAAAGCCCGCCGATATGCGATGATTGCATATGTGGCGCACAAGAGGGGAGGGATTAAACACACTCCAGACGAACCGGTCGACCGGGGCCGCGGGGAATAAGAAATCATGCAAAGACTGTGCACATCCGCCAGCCAACATCGTCCGACCTTGGGGCCATTTTCTGGCACCGGCAGTCAGTCCTGTAGCCCAAGGTGAGAGAGCAGAGAATCTGTGTGTATCCCCGCATCTTGGGGACAAAGAATCGGTGGTGCTCGTGTGAGCGCTTGAACATACTGGAGCAGTGCTCCCCCCCGCTAAAAAGTCGCATCATGGTGCATCATCAGGCGATAATGCGAAGGCTTTTTTCCTTTTTTTTTCCTTTTTTTTTTCGTCTACGAGTCCCGCACTGTTGCGCTGTGTGCTTTTCCGGGTCTGCCTGGCGGACTGTCCATCCACTTTCACCCAGTCACCCGGCCGTGATGGCAAGTCACAACGACCAGTTCTCTGTTGTCCTTGTGGCTTTCTCCCTCTCTCCACGCCCCGGATGACCTCCGAGTCAAACCAGCCTGGCGCGTTCTCTCCTCTCTCTGTTTGTTTCCTGTGACCATGAGTGTATCTGCATGTCCATGGACCGCCGCAACTCCTCTTTGGCCCACCAGCCACTGGCTGGGCCGGTGGTGGCCCTTGAGTGCAGCCCGCGGCTTATCGGAGCCGCCATATGTACATTTTGCGTGCAGTTCTCAGCAACGCGGTACTTGATGGGCCCAGTCCACACCGTGTGCAGCCGGCACATGCCTGCATAAGTAAGAGCTTGCATAGGATTGCGAGCAAGCGAGAAGAATCGGCGCTGCCAGCCCCAGCTTGACGTATGAATGGTGCCATCCCACACACACACATGCACACACACATACACACACATAATCCGAGCTGTGCAGCGAACCGAGCTTCTTGTGTGTCCAGAGAAGCCGGTATCACAACCGGCTCCTCCGACTCCTATGAGGGTTATTTGCGTCCCCTCGTTGGTTGCATAACACCGGATACAACGATTCTGCGCCAAACGAAACACGCTGCGGAAATCCGGGAAGGCGCAAGATTACTCACGTAACAAAAAGCAATCTTCGGAGGGAAAGAGCCACCGGAGAGGAAAACCCGAGAACAAAAAATGGCAACACCCTGGTAAAAGTTTTGACTGGCTTTGTTTTCTTTCGCGGAAGGAACGAACAAGGTCAAAAAGATACATGCACACATACTACATGCACTGTGTGGATGACCCATCCAGGGCCAAGGGAAAAAAACAACAAACGACTCGTTGGTGGTCCATTTCGCATCCGACACATGCAACTTTTCCAAAAGCCTGGGCGCGTTTGGCTGAAAAAGGAACACCCGTGCGAATATCTCCTCGCACTGTCGCTGGGGGTACCTCTTTTGCGCATCTTCGCATCACCACTTTGAAATAATTTTTTTCCTCCACCCTTCTTTTCCTCTCTCCACAATATCGCATTTAATTTTTTCTTCCTCTCCTTTTTTTCCTCTCTCCGCTTCATCTTAAATTCCTCATCCGGGGTCCTGATCTCACAGCCGTCCTTTTCGTGTGTGGCTTCCATCTCCTTTTCTGTGTGCTATTGCTTCTTCCAGGCTCTCGTCTATTCTTGCTTTGTTGTTTTTTTGCTTGCTTTCTCCTTATCGCGTCCGTATCTCCTCCTATTATCCCATATCCTCCCATCGCCTCGATAAAACGCCTCTCCTCTTCTCTCTTTCGCTTCCGCGCACCTATCGCGAGATTTCTTCCGTCCCCATCTCTCCTCCCTCCGTCCCTTCTTTCCTCCTCCCTTCCGAAAATCTCATCCGATGATCGCGCCCGAGTAACAGCTTTCAAGCTTCCCCCCCTTTCCCAATCCGTCGATCCGATATCCCGCAACCCTTCGAGAGCCCGGCGGCTCCGGACTTGTCCGATCTGCACACACTGACGCCGTCCCGCGATACACGGACTGACGGCCGCCGTCGTCCTCCCGCCATCTCAACATGGCCTTCAACTTCAACTGGTCGCCGCTGACGGCCGACGCCGAGTTCTACCGCCGCGCCACCGACCTGCTGACAGCCGCGCTGAACAAGTCGCCCAAGCCGCCGATCATCGTCGATGACATCCTCGTCACCGAGCTCAATCTCGGCTCCGTGCCGCCCGACCTGGAGATTCTGGAGATTGGCGATATTGCCGAGGACCGCTTCCGCGGAATCTTCAAGATGTGCTACTCTGGCGACGCCTCCGTAACGTTACGGACGCGAGTTCAGGTATGTTTAGAGTGCTGTCGTCCATTCCGCCTGTTTCCGATATTGCTGCCGTCAGCTCTCCTAAACTCCGGCTGTGATCCCTGAACCGGGCGCGGTTGCAATCTTCAATGCATTGACGGGCCCCGCCGACTTTATTCACCCAGGCCTTCCGCGCCACCCATTCCCCCTCATTCCCTTCTCCAAGTTAGGAGAGCCAAACAAACAAACAAACAAATCCCAAAAAAGAGACGAAAATCTCCCTGGTCGCGGAGACATACACCCGCGAACTCCATGGCCCAAAATCTGCCTTTGCGCGTCTGCTCCCTACCACCCTGGCTAATATATCTCCCATATCCTGCTATATCAACAAATAGGCAAATCCCCTCAACACGTACCTCTACTCGAAGCCGTCGTTTCCTTCTCCAAACCCCCTCGCCGCCGCGTCGGGCCTAACCATTCCCCTGTCGATAACCCTGTCGGAAATCCGACTGTCGGCCTTCATCATTCTCGTCTTCTCGAAACAAAAGGGCCTGACCCTGGTCTTCCGCAATGACCCCCTCGAATCGCTCAAGGTGTCGTCGACGTTTGACTCTATTCAGTTTGTGCGCGACTATCTACAGCGCACTATCGAGGGCCAGCTGCGCGCCTTGATGATGGAGGAGCTCCCTGCCATCATCCACCGCCTGTCGCTGCGCTTGTGGTGCCCCGACCAGCTCCCCAAGGAGGACGACCTCGTCCCCGAGACCGACGAGGCCGCCGTCAACCCGCTTGCCACCCCGCCCATGGACCCCGTCGATGCCCACGGCAATCTTCTGGATGCTATCGACATCTCGTCTCTGTCTTTGAACGGCGGTGGCGAGGTGCAGTCGTTCTTCTCCCACTCGAGCATGCTGCGGATGGGGTCCCTGACCAACTCGCACCGCACGCTCTCCCTCTTCACACCGAACATTCACGATACCCTGTACCGGTCGTGGGGTGGCCTGAGGGAACGGTCTGACAGCAGCCCGACCATACTCACCCCTAACCTCTCGAAATCCAACTCGTTCCTGCAAACCCCGCACTACCAACACCTCTACCACCCGTCCGTCACCACCCTGTCGACATCCTACACTTTCTCCGATTCCGGCAGTACTGTGCAGGGCAACAACGCGCCGGCCTCCCGCACATCGGTCCTCAGCGGCAGCAGCGGTCTGTACTCGCCCACCGCCGCCACAACCGGCCTATCGCTGGGTGCGGGCACGCGACAACGCTCGTATACCGGCCGCAAGAAGAAGAAGCGCGTGGTCAACCTGCGCAAGACCCGGTCGGAGTACGCTGCCAGCGAGATGAGCGCCGATGCGCTGTCGGTGGCTACGTCCGACGCCTCGGATAGCGCCGCCCATGGCCCGCTGTCGGAGCCGCTGATGCCCACCTCGATCCCGGAAGTCCCCGAGGACGCGAACGTGGCGGTCGATGCCGCGCCCATGACCCCGCTGCCGCCGCGGCTGCAGGCGCGGTTTGCGATTGGCCCGGACCGCGAGGCCGAGGCCCCGGTCTCGCTGGCCGCCGCTGGGGCGGAGTCCAGCAAGGCCCCTTCCGGCGTGCCCCTGCCCGGCCGGGCGCCTCTCCCGGCTGATCTGTTCCACGCTTCGGAGAAGAGCTCGGCGGCCACTGCGGCTGCGGTGGCTGCTGCGACCGCCGCTGCCATCAAGGCGCCGGCGCCGGGCTCCTCCACGGCTGCCGGCAAGAGCAGCGAGTCGGCGGCGTCGGACACGTCGTCGGTGATTCTCGAGCAGGCGTGGATCTCGAAGATGGCGGGCGAGATTGCCCGCCGGGTGTACGAGGAGAAGAGCCGGCGGTTGAGCGGCGGCGCCACCTTCTGGGACGAGCGCGAGGACTCGCCGCCGCCGGCGTACTCGGTGGCTATGTAAGCCATTCTCTCGTTACCATGCTCATTTCTTTGAAAAGATTCGAGTACCTGCTCTTGTGGTCTGTAGACCTCGCGCCACCATACCTCTCCCACTCCTGCTCTCATTTTTTTCTGCTGTTTTGCATTTTTCTTCTTTCTTTATATCCCTTTCTCATTCACTCATTTGTACCCATTTTGCATGGCGTTTTCCATCTTACGACTCTTTTATTTGGTTTTTTCCCCCCTTCTTTCCCCCCTCCCCCAAGGTCCAAAGGCGGGCGTGTGCGGCTGGGTTTGAACGGTGCAGCTAAGAAAGCTGCCACGAGCGGCAGACGGAGTGTGTAGTTTTTCTTTTCTGTTGGGTAATGTGTATAAAAGCTTGGACCTTGTATTTTCTCTCCGGGGGTTGGTGTTTCTCTTTTTCTCTCCTATTTGCGATTGTTTTTTCTCCTGACGATTTCTATTTCTTTGTATGAAGGAGCGGAGGTGGTGTATGGGACACGGGACATCTCGAGCCCTGATCCCCTAGTGTGTGAGTGTGTGATGGTCCTTTTTGCGTATCTAGAAGCGGGCGTGGGTATACAGTTGGGGTTTTTTTGTGTGTGTCTTAAGGTCTCTTCTCTTGGTGGTTCTTGCAGGTCCTGCCTGTGCGGATGGACGGACGATAGGTCTGAATCTTTATACTACAGATGCCCTCCTGTGTGTGTGGCTTTCGGTTCTCTTGAGATCTTTTGGGTTGTGTTTGGTGTGGAGCCAGGTGTTTGCGTGTCTTCGTGTGTGTGTGTGTGTACGTCAATGTCTACATCTACAAAGCGCGTGTATGACTGGACCTGCCGCGTAAGTACGATCCAAGCGGTAAGGACTGTTGACGTCCAGACTGTTGATATCCTGCACCGTGTCTTTGCGAATGCTTGTAAACAGACTTTTCATTTGCCAGCCTATCCTCTATTCCAGACACTGGCCGTACAGAGGTCCCCCCGAGCGCCAAACGCCGTGTCCCCCCAAATATCGAGTATCTGCCTTTGATTTCTATTTCTCAAGTTGAGAAGCCCTCCATCTCCGGTGGTATCTAAATCACAAAACCAACCCCCAAAGTCGAAAGAAGCAAAAGTCACAGATCAGACCCAACCCGCACAACCTCAGTCTCCGAACTGCACCCGGGGCTTCGGACTGCGCAACGAGCGCCGTGTGCCGGCCGGCGCAGGTCTCGGCGCGCCCGCCTTCTTCGCCGACGCGGCCTTGTTGCCAGCCGCGGCCGCTTTCTCACTCGCGCGCGGGTCGACCGCCAGCTTCGCCACCTAGGCGCCAGCCTTGGCCGCCGCCGCCGACACACTACCACCACCAGCCGCGGCCGCAGCAGCGGCGGCGGCGGCGTTCTCGTCCTTGAGGCGCTTGAGCAGAGCCTCCTTGTCGCGCACCTCGTCGCGCAGCGTGCTGGTCATGGCCTGCGCCTTGGCGCTCGCGGCCTCCAGCGTGCGGATCTCCAGCGCCTCGGTCTCGCGCGCGAACGGGTGGCCCGGGCGGATGGCGGCGGGCAGCAGCGCCGAGCGCTCCCACACGGTGCCCGACGCCGGGTCGGGCAGCGGCGGCGGCGGCGCGGCGATCTGCCCACCGCCAGCGCCTGCTCCGCCTTTGCCTTTCCCCTTCCCCTTGCCCTTCCCGGCGCCGGCGCCGGGGCCGGGCGACGGGGCGGCGGGGGTGGCGGGGGCGGTGGCGGGCAGCGGCGGCGGGGTAGTGCCCTTGGGGTGTGCGGTGGTGACGAGCATGTCGTAGAACGACTCGAAGGGTTCGTTGAAGAGCTGCTCCTCGTAGGTCCAGGCGCGCACCTCGGCCTCGGCGCGCATGGCGTCGCGCTCGGCGTCGGAGCGGCCGTAGGGGTGCAGCCGCAGGTGGTGGTACAGGGTCTGCGGCTTCTCGCCGGACTCGGCGACGTAGTACAGCTTCATGGTGATTTCGAACTCGCCCCAGCCGGTCTCGTGGATGACGAACGGCTTGCCGTATTCGCCCTCGATCACTGGCAGCGCGCCACAGCCATGGTTAGCAACGGGGGGTGTTCCTGTCTCGCGGGGTGCGCGCAACACACACCCACAGAGGGGGAGAGTGACGGCCAGACAAACAAACAAACAAACAAGCAGGGAACAAGCAGGAAACCAAAAACAAAACCAAAAACAAAAAGAGAAACAAGCGAAACAAGAGAAGAAAACTCACTGCGCACGTGGTTTGGAATCGACTCGTGCAGCTTGAACTGCACGCGGCGCAGCCAGTACGTGATGTCGGTGTCCTCGACGCCCTTGATGAACACCTGCCACGAGTGCGTGTGGTCGTCGGGCACGCCGGGCGGCTTCGGGTTCTTCTTGTCGTCGAACGGCCGCGCCGTGGTGCCGTAGATGAACGGCCGGTGCACCTGCACGCCCTTCATGCGTTTGCCGAGTTGCGACTGGGGGGCCATGGCCTGCGTGTCCTGCTGGCCGGGGCGTGTGTGTGTGTGTGTGTGTGTGTTTGGGGAAAGAAGAAGGGGAAGAAGAGGGAGAGGGGAACGGGTGTGTTATGTGTCTGTAGAAAAGGTGTGTTTTCTTTCAGACTGGCAATTGTTCGGCTTTGTGTTGTTGGTGCTTCTTGTGCTTCAAGGCTGCGACTCTGGCCCGCCTTGGTTCACGTGATGTGTGCACAGGAGAACCTCACGAATTGATAAGCAGCAGACTGGCCACTAACAGAATATATCAGTGGGATGGTAATAGATCCCACAGTAAACAGTGTCTAAGTTCCTCGAAAAATCAACAAGAGATGCAGGAACTTGAAGAAATGAAGGAAAGTTGAAATTTCGAGATTCTGGATGTTAACCTGGATTCCATGAACTCTTAAACTGCCTCGACAATTTCCAGCCAATGATAGGCCTAGGCGTCGGCCTTGGGGTCCCGGGATTTGCAGCCAATGAGGATTCTGCCGGCATACACCGCCATTTGGTAACGGCCAAGCTGTGAGAGCTTCAATGACATCGGCCGAGAACATCTCCCAAACACGCGATTCTGGTTGAGCATCTAGAACTTGCAGCAATTGGAGGAAACTATTTGGAACTCTGTATAAATCCTGCTGCTGCTCTTAAGGGAGTACTGTGTCTTTCTTCTTCTTCTTCTTCTTCTTCTTCTTCTTCTTCTCTACGCTTACGTTGCTCCGGGTTCTGCCGTCCCGCAAGACCTTCTCTCAATGTCCGCTGTGAAGCGCATCGTGGTGTGCGGCGGCAACGGCTTTGTCGGCTCGCGCATCTGCCAATTTGCCGTGGCGCGCGGCTGGGATGTAACCTCCGTTAGGTGAGCCGCCCCGGGCCCCCACTCCCCCCGTGTTCCCCCCACCGGCCACGACCGCAATCGAGTCCTGTTTCCCGCCCATCTAACCCGCGCAAACGCCCGCAGCCGCTCCGGCGAGCCCAAATGGGCAGCCATCAGCTCATCCGCCACGGCACCGGCCTGGTCGCGCCGCGTGTCGTGGGAGCGCGCCGACATGCTGCAGCCGGCAACGTACACAGCCTTCCTGCCCGGCGCCGACTACGTCGTGCACAGCCTCGGCATCCTGCTGGAGACCGACTACAAGGGCCTGCTGCGCGGCACCGAGTCGCCGCTGGCCGGGCTCGCCAAGGCCGCCGGCTTCGACCGTGCCGCGCGTGGTGCCGGCCCCGCGCCGGCGCGGCCCACCTACGAGAGCATGAACCGCGACAGCGCGGTGGCGCTCGCGCGCGCCGCCGCCCACGCCCACGTGTCGGCCTTTGCGTTCGTCTCGGCGGCCTACTCCCCGCCCGGCGTGCCCTCGCGCTACCTCTCGACCAAGCGCGAGGCCGAGGCAACCATCGCCGCCGCCGCCGCCGCCGCCGCCACAGCGTCCCCCGCGTCGGCGCTGCGCCCGGTGTTCGTGCGCGCGCCGTTCATGTTCGACAGCTCGCGGCCCGTCACCGTGGGCCTGGCGGCGGCGTCGAATGTGGCCGCGCTGGTCAACGGCGCCACGCGCGGCCTGCTGAGCGGGATTCTCGGCCAGGACGGGCTGACGCCGCTCAAGGTGGATACTGTGGCCGAGGCGCTGGTCGAGGCGCTGGCGGACGAGTCGGTGCGCGGCGTGGTCGATGTGCCGAAGATCGAGGCGTTGGCGTCGCAGGCGTGGCGGAAGTCCATGCTGTGAGGGTGACGTGTACGATTACTTGTATTATAGAGAGGAGTCCGCTTTCCGTGTATGGCTGGCGTGTTCGGTCACGTTGAAATACCAGCTTACATGTAGATGAAAACAAGCCGGAAAGAATTATGCCATGTTTATGAACTGCCTAGAAAGTCACCCAGTGTCCCAAAACTCCAAACCCCAGATCTCAAAACACACAAGCCCCCAAACCTGGCTAGATCATGGTACCCCGCTCGAAACTATCCCGGATCTCGGCCGTGTACTTATCGTAGAACCGCGCCAGCTTCATGTTGAACTGCTTGTTCTTCTCGTTGATGTACGTGACATCGCCCTCGTCGCCGTTCTGCGCCATGCGCTCGCGCCGCTTCTTCAGCCGCGCCTCCTCAGCCTTGCGCAGATCCGCCACCAGCCGGTCGACGGCCGCGCGATCGGGCGTGTTCTGCGCGAACGAAGTCGAGTCGGCGGTGGAGTAGAACGAGCCGTCGCGGTCGACGGCAATCAGCTCGCCGTCGTCGGTCTCGACGATATCCAGGCCGCCGGCGGCCGCGGCGCGCTCAATGGCCGCCATCTTGTCCTTGGCGTAGCGGTCGAGGTCGGGCGCGGCGAGGTTCGTGCGCAGCTGGCGCTTGTACGTCTTGTTGCTGTCGGTGCGGTAGTCGTCGAAGGCGTTGTTGTCGCGGTGGGCCGCGCGCTTGCGCACGCGCTTGTCCCACGCTGCGCTCTCGTCGACCGTCCAGTCCCACGCGCGCTGCCGCTCAAAGTCGCCGCCGGCCTCCTCGATCTCGGCCTTGGCGAGCTTGTGCGAGGCGTGCGCGTGCTGCCGCTCGAGCGCGGCGAGCTGGCCCGGGTCTTGCGAGACGCGTTTGGACTCTTTCACCGCGGCTTCGAAGTTCTGCTCGGCGGAGGACTTGGCGCGTGCTTGCAGGGCTTTGAAGCGCGCCATGCGGTCTTGGAGGGTCGACGTTGGTACCGGGGCTGCTGCTGCTGCTGCTGGTGCCGCTGTGGGTGTGGGTGTGGGTTCTTCGGGTTCGGTGGGCGCCGGCTTCGATTCGGGTGCCGGCTCGGAGGGGGGAGAGGGTGGTTGTTCTTTGGCCGGGGTCGGCTCGACGTCGGCTGTCTGTGCCAGTTCGGGCTGCGCGGGCTCTTCAACCGTCGTCGGTTCTTCAGCCGCGGCGGGCTCCGGAGCTGCAGGAGCTTCAGGCTCGGCGGCAGGCTCGTCCGCGGCTCCGGTCATCGTTTCATCGACCGATTCCGTGGCAACCGGCTCTTCGGCCGTCTTTGCCTTCTTGGCCGCCGCTTTCCGGGCCGGAGCCTTGCGTCGGGGAGGCATTTTCAGTGAGGAGTGTGCGTAGAAGAAATGAAATTGTCGGTGGAAAGAGAACTTGCAGAGTTGGTGGGATGAGGTGGTGGGTGAAGAATAGATAAAACGCAGCAAAGAAGAGAATCTCAAAAAACACAGTAGGCCAAAGTTTCTGCCTCAGGCGAAATTCAGCTTACGGTGTGTCCGATACAGTGCGGAGCTCAATTGGCACGCCGCACTGTACACATGTAACCCTAAGGGAACCCCGATTGGATTTATCCATTCAGTTTCCCCAATACCCCAATTACTTCCATCTCAACTATTTCCTCCCGTTTTCTTCTCTCTTCTTCATTTCCCCCTTCATTCTGCATCTCTTCAATCACGCCCAAGATGGCATCACCACACGCCGCAAAACCGCTGCGGCTGGCCGCCCGCATCTCGAGCACATTGACACAGACCGCCCCCATCCACAGCTCTAGCAGCCTCCAGCGACGACACGTGCGCCGATCGCGCGAAGAAGTCGAGCGCTACACGCCGTTCACGATCCCGGTGCACGTGCTGGATCTCGACGCCGAGGGCAGCCGCGCGGTGCGGCCGTTTGACAGCAGCGACGCCGACCACGCGGCGGCGGCGTGGGGCACCGACGAGCGGCGGGAAGCGCTGCGCGCCCGCATCGCCAGCTTCCAGACCGAGCTGGACGGCATCAACGACGCGGTGGACTCGCTGCAGCAGCACGACTCGTACAACCCGTGGCGCGTGTCGGATTTCGACGTGCTGTCGCTCTGTCTGCGCGGAGGCCCGGGCCCACAAAACACCGGGCCAGGCCCGGTGGATCCCCCCGAAGACCCCGCTAGTGGGGTCCCGCCCGGCCCGGCCGCCGCCGCCGCCCCATCCACCATCAGCCCGCGCCTGCTCTCGGAAAACGGCATCCCGCAGGCCGCGTGGACCAACGACGTGTCGCTCCTGAAATGGCTGCTGGCCGCCCAACGCACGCCCTCCCCGCAGGCGCACTGGCGGCCGGGCAAACTCTACGCCACCGTCTCGGCAACATCCCCAGCGCAGCTCGACCTGGCCGAGCTGTACCGCGTGCTCGGCAACGCGCTGCAGACGGCCGCGGGCGAACACGCCGTCGCGCAGGTCCAGACCGGGCTGGTGCGCCGCGTGCTCGAGCAGGCCGGCCGCACGTCGCGCTTCCTGGCGCTGCCGTTTCTGAACAACCTGGCGGTGGCGCTGGCGCGCGCCGGCGTGCAGCCCGGCGCCGAGCTGTGCGGCAAGGGCCTGATGGCCGCCGCCCAGGCCGTGCAGGTGCCGGCCATGGCGCACTTCCTCGCGCTGGGCCGCGAGGCCGGCTACTACGCATCCGGGGCCGCCATGTCGCGCGACTCCGCGGCCCACCTCGGCGGCGCGTTGAAGGCGCTGCGGAACGTGCTGATGGGGCGGCCGTACGTGCAGGCAGACGGCGGCGCACACCCGGGCGTGCCGGCTGCCGCGCCCGTCGACGTGGCCGACCCGGCGGTGCGGCGTGACCTGCTGGTCCTGCTCACGGGGGTCGGCGGCGCCGCGGCCACGTGCTCGGTGCGCGAAGTGCTGGACGGCGCGCCGGCCGAGCTGGCTGCGCTGTACGTCCACGTCCTCGCGCGGCTGGGCGCGGCCCACACGTTCTTTGCCGCGTGGGACCAGGTGCGCGCCGGCGCGGATGCCGCCGTGACCGAGGCGTTCGTGTCGGCCGTTGTGAACAGCGGCGACGCGCTCGTGTCCGACGCCGCCGTGGAGGCCGTCGCGGCGGTTGCAGCCGGTGCGGGGCCGATGGTGCACGGGTCGGTGGAGGCCGCGGTGGCGCGCGACCTGGCGGTGATTGGCGCGGGGGTTGGCCGCGGCGTGAAGGTCCGGCCGGCCCCGGTAGTGCTTCCGCGCAAGGTAGAGGTTGCGGAGATTGCGGCGGCGCTGGCGGGGGGCGGCGAGGTGGTGGATGTGCTTGGGCGGGTCCGGTACGCGGCGCGGCGGGTTGCGCGCACGTGAGGTGGCTGGCTTCCCCGGCATCAGCGCGGGGGGGCTTCTTTTTGTTTTGAGGTTTAGCTGAGCACATGTCTATCATCGCGACTGTACAGCTACTACAGTGGGATTGCAATGGCGTTTTTGGCGTCTCTTTTTACTTTTTAATGGTTCGGGTCGGGGGCTTTCCGCCCGTATCTGCATGTTTCTTGTGTTCGCGAAGGAGTGAGACCGGCGTCGAGGCTGACGGCTTGTGCTTCCAGTCTAGGACGAACAGAGTGGGTGTTTGCGGCTGTGCTGTGTTTACGTGTGTCTTCGTGAGTCCTCGTGTGTCCTCGTGTGTCTTTATGTCTACGCGCGTGTTACGTGCATGTCTGTCTGTGTTCGCCTATATAAATGTCTGCCTCCATGTATGTTCCGAGAATGCTGGAGTTGAAGTGGTGCGCCAGAACTCACGACAGACTCTCTCTATGAGCGCGACAGATCCGCCTTATATAGGAAGCCTTCATTCCCCGCCGTCTCGGGCACAATCACACACCAGCTGAAACCCACAGAGGCCTTCTTCACCATCCACAGCTCCGGCGCACGATACACTTCCAGACACGGTCACCAGTGCGCAAAGCCCGGGTCAGACGACAGCCCACGACCACCCACGCTGATTCGCCGTGGCGAGACCAACCACGGCGCAGCCACGACACACACAGCGCGGATATAAGCAGGCCCGGGGAAAACAGCAGCAGCAGCAGACGCACTGTGGTACACACCGACTTGGTACATACGTCGATGTCAGTCAGTTCGTGCGTATACGAGGGCGGCCAGACACACTACCCTCTCCGAATACCTGCAGACAGTACGCAGACACCCGCACACTTCCGGTGGTACAGCACAGCACAGCACAGCACAGCACAGAGTCCGCGAAGAGTCCGGCTTGTGCAGGGCCCAGTGGTCAGACTTCCAAAAGACTCAGACGGCGGGCTGCAGGTCAGTCGGTGGCGGTGGCTGGGGTGTGTGTTGGTGCTTGGGCTGCATGTTTGGGGAGTATCGCGGAATTACATGGCGGTAGGGCTGGTTGCTTGCTGTGAGACCCTCGCTTGCGACATTCGGTGTCTGAAATCCCCATCACATTGCTCCTCCATCTCTGCGAGTTTCTCCAGAGCGCCCGCTGCCAATCACTCCACAGTGTCGCTTCGTTTCCAGGCCATTCGTCCACCCACACCGATTCCGTCTCCCGGTGTAACCCTAGACCCTAAGCACCCCACGACCATCGTCGCGGGTTGTTCGGGGCCTCCTCCGTCTGTCTCTCCACTCTGGTTTATTTTCTCACTGCTTTCCTTCTTCTTCCGTCTTCTGTCAAATACGGCGTCTTAGGCCCTGTCTGGCACAAACCCTGTGGGTTTCCGGGGCTCCCGCGTATATGCGCCAATGATCTGGCCGGACTCCGCCGCGGTGATTCCCCGGGGGCCCGGTGTCACCTTGGATGGCAGAAGTTCCCGAGCAGAGACTCTTGTTTCTTTCTGTTTCTGGGTCTCCCCCCCTCTCCCCCTCTTCCTTGTTTTTTATTTTCATTCTTACGGTCTTTATTTTCTATGAATCTGCACACACTCTCACCGCTCCGCCGTCTTCGCGCGTCTAACACCGCGTTGGAGGAGGCCCGGCCGCAGAATGTCGACGCTTTGGGGTTAGGTCCGCTGCAGGATGGCGTGCGTCTGTGTGTGTCCAGACCCTGAGGCCGCCCTGGTGAAGAACGGCACAGCCAGAGAAAAACGATGCATCGGTCCCGAGCACATGTATCATCAGTCTTGGTGGGATTCAGCCTGATGTCCAGCCGTATAATATACGCCGCCCACTTGTCCCCCCTTCCTTTTTTGATTTCTCTTCGGGGTCTAATCTGTGATAATTGAACCGCCGTCTTGCTTTTATATGCATCTCCCAGCGTGGGTGTGTGTATGGCTTATCCCCCCCGTCCGGGAGTTCTCTCACCTCCTCCACGCAGCGCGTTTTGGGTGTCACTCGGCACTTTGCCACTCTTCCCATTGTGGGATTGACTGTAGCGTGTCATTGACAGCTTGGCAGAGATCCCCAGTTGATCTAGAAATCGTCCCCATTGTCTTCACTGTCTTGGGGGCCGGGTATTTGGTTCGGCGCTCTCCGATCGGTGGCCGTGAGCCCTTCCTCTTCACACTCTCGATACCGATATGCAATACCGGGCACTCACTCGAATACACGCTCTCGTGCATGGATCCTCAGTCTGTAGGGCTTCCACATCTTGAGCCGCCTTGTACCACAGCCCATCCCAGATGCTTCTGCTGTAGTCCGGTTCTGTGCGTGTGTCTGCCGTAATCTGTTTCTCTGGCCTCAGCCGCCACTTTGTACCACGCTGCTGTCTTTTCTTGTCTCGTTTCCCTCTTTTCCCTTCTCTCTACCAGTCTTCTTCCTCCTTCTGATCTCCTCGTTTGTTCTCGCTGCTTGCTTCTCCAGCACCAGTCTCTGGCTGTCTCCGTCCAATCTGTGCCTGTCATCGCCCTCCGCCCTCCTCGAGTCTAAGTATATCCATCTCTCCTATATACCCCCACTATAGATATCCCCGGCCTTGTTCTGTTTGCTATCTGGGTGCTGCTCCTCTCTCTCTCTTTCTCTGTTGATCCTTACCCCAAATCACGTATCTGCGCTGGTGAGAGACCGGCCGTCTTCTCGCCTGCTACAGGCCCAGCCTGGAAGCCGTAACCCTCTTCTTCACCATCACTGGCCCGAGTGTTTCTTCCTAGACATGAAGTCCAATCCGGTATGGCTGGCTGTGGCCGCCGTGGTGTCTGGCACACTGCCGGTCTCGGCCCAGAACCAACAGCCGGTCAACGACTTCTGCCGCCGCTTCGGCCACCAGACCGCCCTCGTCGACGACACCTTGTACATTGACGGCGGCCTCGTCAACTGGAGTCCCATGCAGGACTACCCCGCCAACTACACCAGTAAGTGCCCGGGCTCTCGCTGCTGGTGCACGCGTACTAACCCGCCAGACCGCAACTTTCTCCGCCAGAGCCTCGACTCGGTCGCCGCCTCCGGCATGCCGCAGCTGCAGATCGGCCTCTCGAAGAACAGCACCCTGCCCAGCGTGCACGGCGGCGCGCTGTGGGCCGACAGCGTCAACAAGCGGCTGATCGCCTTCGGCGGCGCCTTCAACAACGAGCCGCCCACCCCGCCGACCTCGCTCGTGTACGACGTGCTCGCCGACCGCTGGGACGACCAGGGCCCGCCGCTGACCGCCGCCACCAACGCGCTGCTGCGCCCGGCCTACGGCGCCTCGGTGGCGGTGTCTGCGCTGGGCACCGCCTTCTACTACGGCGGCTGGCTGGGAAACGCGAGCGTGCCGGGCTGGGGCTCTGCGGCGGCTGTGGCCACGTCGTTCCTCGTCACCTACGACATGGACGGCAACAAGTGGACGAACGCGTCGGCGGCGGACGGCAAGCGCCGTGCCGAGGGCGCGCTCGAGTACATCCCCGCCGGAGACGCCGGCATGCTGATATACGTCGGCGGCGTGCAGCAGGCCAGCCCCACGCCGGGCCCGCCCGACGCCAAGGCCAGCCCGGGCCCCGCGGCCGACGACCTCGGCTTCCTGCCGCCCAACCTCCCGGTGGCCGGGGTGACCGGCCAGCCGATGTCGGAGATCCTGCTGTACGACGTGCTCAGCAGCAAGTGGTACACGCAGAACGCCACCGGCGACGTGCCGGCGGCGCGGCGGCGCTTCTGCACCGCGGTGGCCTGGGCGGCCGACCAGTCGTCGTACAACCTGTACCTGTACGGCGGGGCCGACATCGCCGGCGCATCGCCGGGCTTCGACGACGTGTACATCCTCTCGATGCCCAGCTTCACGTGGATCAAGATGTACCCCGCGGACGCGCCCACCGGCGCCTACCCGCACCACAGCCTGTCGTGCACGGCGTACGCCGGCTCGCAGGTGCTGATCATCGGCGGCTCGTTCCCGCTGTCGCTCGACTGCGACTCGCCGACGCAGTGGGGCACGCACAACCTCGACATGGGCCGGCGCAACGCGGACCACAGCCCGTGGGCGCTGTTCGACCCGGCGCTGAAGGGGTACCGGGTGCCGGCCGACGTGCTGGCCGTGGTCGGCGGCGCGGCGGACGGCGGCGCCACCACGCGGGCGCCGAAGGCCGGCTTCAACCACCCGGACCTTGCCGTGCTGATGAACCGCACCGCGACTATCCCCGAGCGCAAGCCCACCCGCGCCGTGCCGCCGAACCCCACGTCGTCCGCGAACGCCGGCCCGACTCTGTCCGCGGGTGCCATCGCCGGCATTGTCGTCGGCGGCGTGGTCGGGCTCCTTGTGGTCGCCGTCGGCGGGTTCTGCTTCCTGCGCCGCCGCCGCCGCCGCCGCCGCGCCGCTATCGCCCCGCCGCTGCAGCCGCCGATGTCGCACGCCCACTTCTCCCCGTACTCGCTGCACAGCGCCACCAGCGGCGCCTACCCCAGCCACCCGCACGCGGGATACTTCGCCGCCCAGGGCAACCCGACCGACCCCTTCGCGCACCACTGGAGCCACGGCGGCGGCGGCGGCGGCGCGCCCTCGCTGTACTCGCAGCCCGGGCCGCCGGGGTACGCCGTCGCGCCCGCCGAGCTCGCGAGCGAGGGCCCCGTGCCGCTCGGCGCCATGTGGTCGCCCGCGCAAACAGCCGTAAGCTCGCCCGAGGTCGGCAGTCCCGAGTCGGGCGGCGGCGGCGGCGGCGGCGGCGGGGGCCGTAGTCCGGACAGCAGCGACGGGATGCCGAAGGTTGACGCCCACGGGAACGTGTGGATGCCGCAGGTCAGCGTGGTGACGCAGCCGCCCGTGGTCGAGCCGGTGCCGCGCGGGCCGGTGGCGGCGAACGGGACGAGTAGTCCCGAGATGCGGATGGCGGCCAACTTCGCGGGTGACGGCCGCGCCCGGACCCCCCGGCGGAGGGAGTCGGAGCTGGAGTAGCGTGGGCAGATGGAATTGGGGCTTTGCTGGTGTTTTGGGAGTTCTGGGTTCATGTTCGATACGAAAGATGCGGCAGTATATGGCACTCTCACATGAGCACTGTCACGTGCCATGTCATGCTCAGATCAGGTGATGAGCCTGCGGTGTTTATCTAGGACTCCGCCCAGCTGCACACCGCTAGTTAGATACATAGAAGAATCAACACATGATTAGATGCCACAAAAGATACGTGGGATATAGGATAATTTGAGTGATCTTGTTTTTGCTAGTCATGTCTTCAAAGTCGTGTGTGATAGTGATATCAGAATGTACCTCCGGGATCTCCCCTTTATATCGCCTCCTCAGTCGTCTTGTCCTCTTTCCTCCATCGGAACACCGAAGCCAGCAAGCTGCGTGTCCGCTTCACTTTGTTCTCCTCACTCCCGGGCCGTGTCTCGTGGTGTTGCAGCTGCACAATCTTTCTATCCACTTGACTCTCTGGCCGGGGTCCACCTCCTCCCGGCCGGAACTCCAATCCCGGGATCCACGGCGTCGGCGCAGTTGATGTCGGAGATGCCGGCGGCGGCGGCTCAGCAGGCTCGGAGTGCGGCTGTACGGCCGCCGCAGCCTTCAGACTTGCATACGAGTGCTATTACAACAAGCCCTCCAGTCAGCGTTGCGAACAGAAAAGAAAAGAAAAGCAGACGGAGTCGCACAGACCTTGACGCTCAACCTCCGCGGAATCACCGCGCCCGGCCCCGCTGCCGGCTCGCCACGCACATGCTCGCGCACGGCATCCGCAATCTCCTCGGCGGTGGTGCGCCCGCCGGCGGCCAGATCCGGCTCGTCGACGGCGATAAAGCGCACGTGGCCGCGCGCCGGCGGCACACCGAGCGCCTCGAACATGTGGCGCTGGATCAGCGGCGCGTGGCGGCGGTTCGCGGCGGCGTGCACGGCGTCGCGCAGCGCGGTCACCGTCAGCGTGTACGCCGGGTCGGTGGCGCCGCCGAACAGCATGCAGGCGGCGGGGTGCAGCGTCACCACGACGCTGTTGACGGGCCGCGTGTAGCGGTACGAGAGGTGGTAGGAGAGGTCGGTCAGGAAGGTGAATTCGTCTTTGATCTGCCGGGGGGGGTGTTAGCGGGCTCGTGGGCGGCGGATGCAGGGCACGGGGGAACGCGGCACGCAGACTCACTATCACGTTCGTGCGCACTTCGGCGAGCACCAGCGCCTCGCCGCGCACGCGGTCGGCCACCGCATCGGCGTTGTACTCGCCGAACACCTCCGCGAAGTGGCTCGCCCGCCGGTGCTGCACGCCGCCGGACCCCACCATCGGCTTGCCGGCCGGCGCGGACGTGCCGCCGATCGGCACCCCCGGGTCACTCCGCCCGCGCACCAGCCCGCGCGGCGGCGGTCCCGGGGGCCGCAGCAGCCCCAGCCCAATGACCGCGGCCGACGCGGCATCCTCGGCCGGGCGGTTCTCGGCCAGGATGTCCAGTGCAGGGCCGGTCAGGCGCCGCCGCTGCGTGGCCCGCGGCATCGGCGGCGGCGCCAGCGGCGGGGGCCCCTCCTGCGCAGCAGCCTGCGGCTCCCGGCGCGGCGACGCCGGGGCATCCAGCGCCGGCCACAGCGTGGCCCACGAGCTCCGCAGCCCCGGCGACCCGGGCCCGCCAGCATACGGCCCGCGGCCGTGCGGCCGGATCGGCGCGGGCGGCTGGAGCGGCGCCAGCGGCGGCGTGTTCGCATGTTTGGCGCGGCCGGAGCGGCGCGACCGCCGGAACGGCAGGCGCAGCGAGTGGTGGCGGGCGGGCGGGGGCGCGTGGCGCGTGCGCGGGGGCGGTCCGGCGTCGGCGGCGGCGGGGTCGGAGAGCGCGGCGCGCGCGGGCGGGCGCAGGCGGTGCAGGACGGATGACAGCTCCATGTGCGAGAGCTTTGGGGGGAGTGGACGTGCCTTAAAGTCAAGGTTCGGGAGTGGGATGTGTTGGCTTCGTGGTGAGCATCGAGGCAAGGTGCTGTCGTACGGCCAGGCAATATCGGATGGAGAACTCAACGGTCTACACACGCGACATCGACTCTCGCCAGAGGAAAAGGCCGCCCACCACTGCCTCCTCCCACTTCTCTCGCTTTGTCTGTCCCAGGGAAGCCCCCGACGCGTCTGGAATGCATTTAATCTGAAAGGTTTATTGACCGGGCCCGGGAATGCTCTCGGGCCGGAAGTCGAAATACAGCCTGTTTTTGTCGTCTGTTTTTTTTTCTTTCTCTTCACATCCCTTGGTCTGAATTGTCTACCCACTGGCTACTGTATCCCTCTCCTGGCAGGGTGAAGAGTCTGGACTCTAGATAGTCCTCAGAACTCGTCGAGGTTCTGTTATGCGGCCACCTCCCAAGGGAGAGAGATCTCGGCTACGATCGCGAAGGGAGAGAACACTGCCCCTTGAGTCTTGGAAATAACACTAAAGACCAACAAAGCACGGTTGTGGATATATAGTGTGTGATATGAAGTCATCAGTTGTTCTTCTCTAGTCGCCGGCGTTGCTATCTCCAGTCCCGGGCCGGCCCGGGTCAGTCCTCCCGGGATCATGCCTGTCACTCGCGGGGTACGAGACGTCACACGGCAAAATCCGGGGCTTTAACTCTGAACCAGGACTTGAATATCTGCCTAGATGTTGTAGTGCCCTTTGTCTTTATTTAGGATCGTTCTGTCCGGTAACGGTGTCTCCATATGGACATCCGGAGCCGGGCTGCATCGGCGGCGAATCCGGAGCACCATCGTTGACGTAGCTTGTGATACCACATCCCAAACCACGTAAATCCTTCCCTCTAGAAAATTCCACAACCGCGACGAGTTCATCTCTCTGTCTACACCCAGCCCATCTTCGTCTATCTCTCGGCGACCACCCCGATTGCCGGCTCCCACACAACTCGCCGCATCGCCGCTGCATATGCCGGTGATACAGCCTCTGAGGCGATGTGACACATGTCGGGATTTTTATATTTTTCGTCGTCTACTCTAGTTCTCCTGGCATGTCTCGCTTGCGATGTTTATTTCAACCACCTTTATCCCTCAAGCTCGATGTGCTCTTCCAACAAACTGTCCGTCCAGAAACCACGCAACCCTCGATCTCGCACGAGTCAGTATATCATCAGGCCACAGCCCAACTCAGGCGTCCAGCAAAGGTCTCCAGCACGAGAAGTCATACCCACAGCCCGTGAGAACCGCAAATGTTAGAAGAGACTCTTCAGCTATTCCTCGGCCCACATGCCCTCCCCGGCACTCTCTTCCACTTACAACGCGCCGAGTCGCCCGATCGCCGAGAATTGCTGCCCAAGGTCAGGCTCCAACGGGCCACCAGCACATCAATCAGCCCACGTCAGGCCTAGCAGCACTGAGCATTTTCTCTTCTTTTAGGTCTCTTGGCTGCGGGCTCTGCATATTCTTCAACGGCGGAGCCCACCAGGTTAAAGGCCCAGAAAAGTCCCTAGAGTGCCTCCCCCCCTCCCCCCCGGCCGGACATCTGCACGACTTGCGGTTTCGTTGCTCGGTTGGGAACTGCATCATTGCTTTTTATTTCAACTGGGCATGCAGGCAGCTCGCGACACAGCTGGAAGATGTGGGAACCGGCCACTTCAGCTGCATGCCGATCGGCGCTGAGCGGCGAGGAAATTGCAAAAGCGTACGTCAGGCTTGGAGTGGCATGCAAGGCACGCAGACATACGGTACATGTATATTCCGTATCTGGCTATAGTGTGGCTGCGAAAACAGTGGAGGGGGGGCGTGGGTAACCTGCGAGAAGTGTCACGGAGAAATACATATCTGCAGAGCCACCGTCATCAGCGGCTGTGGCACACCACCCAATACTGGTGTT
Organism: Knoxdaviesia capensis; assembly: GCA_001510575.1. NCBI lineage: Eukaryota > Fungi > Ascomycota > Sordariomycetes > Microascales > Gondwanamycetaceae > Knoxdaviesia > Knoxdaviesia capensis. The sequence goes on along the minus strand of LNGK01000002.1, from coordinate 793,228 downwards.
ATCCGAGAGGGCCAACAAGTCCACCAGCAGGCTTCGAACAGCCGGACAGTTCCGGAAGCCCGCGACCTGTTACGTATCTTCCACCCTCTCACTTGTGGGGGGAAAGGAGGGGGGGGTCACACGCAAAAGCTCACATCAGAAAAGGGGGACGAGGCAAAACCGAAGGGGGAGCAGGAGGCCGTGGGGCGGGGGGGAGAGAAGAAGACGAGGAAGAGTGCCCCCCAAGGAGGAGGAGGAGGGAGGCAACAGTAGAACTGAGCACGGCGGGCATCGTGTGCACAACTTCCGGCTGTGGTTGGCTGGAACGGAGGATGCAGACGCCGCCCACAGTCGGAGGATTCCTGTTTCTTGGGAGACTACTGTGGGTGTGGCCTGGGAGGCCATTCGCGTTATGTGGCTGTCAGCCTGTCACTGGTCACTCAGAGATACGCGGACTCTCGTATCCTCGATGTAACGGTACAGCACAGTACATCGATAGCTTCCGGTCCAGATTCGACGTCGATGTGGATGCGGGTGCACATGAGCACTGGCGCTGCTCGCGCCCCCCCCCGTCTCTCCCTGGATATCACCATCGCGTGCACAAAGGCCAATCACGACAAGTATACGCCTCCAAGGCTGTGTACGTGTGGACATGTGTGTATGTAAGTGTGCAATATGCATGCACAAGCTCTGCATCCCAGCTGGAAAACATATCTCCACGCACATCTGTGGCTGACATGCACAGAAGAGAGTCCGGAGGGAGGGTCTTCTCCCAACCACTCTGCTCGTGTATGTAAGTATGGAAGTACAGTATGTACATATCCATCTTCACACATGCATACACGCCCCCTCTCCACTCTCCAGCACCGCCAGATCCCACTCCCACGGCTGTTTATCCCCGACGTCGACACCAACCCTCCCCCTCCCCCCCTACGTGCACCCGTTTGACCAGAGAGACCCGACACTCAGAACGCGTGCGAGAAGGGGCGAGAGAGATGGGAAGAGGGGACGTCCACTCCTCAGTTTGCGAGGCATGTTTCTGTTTTCGTGTTGTTTTTTCTGCAGACTGTGTGCTTTTGTCTGCTCCCCATCCTGCCCCGGAAACCACGATGTGGAGCCGGTGTTGATTGCATTTTGTACTGTGCAGTACACTCGCTGCACAAGCAAGAGACCACCAACACGCCCCTCGACACTACAGCATCCCAAGAAAGAGAGAAGCCACAGTCATAGTGAGACCCCCGCTGGCTGAACTCTATTCCAATAAAGCCAGCACAAATGGTTTGCTGGCCTGTCTCTCGCCCCCGTGATTCTCTCGCAGACGCACGCCACGAGTGCCCTCGCAGAAGTCATGTTCGCTCAGCGACAGCTCCAGGGCCTGCCACTGCATCATCGTGGATAAAAAAGAAAACACAAGCACAAGTCATCTGTGATGCCACTCCTCTGTGGCCGCAACGCGTCATTTTTGTGCATCTCTGCCTGCATGAGTTGCGGCCTCCAAACCACCCACCCGGGGGACGGTACCACCCCCCCAAAAGCCCGCCTCCTGTTGACAGCTTGTTTGCGAGCGACGGCGGCCTGCAGAGAGAGACACACACCGCATCGTGAGCATTGTCGGAGAGGAGAATTCTCCAGAGTCCCGCACACTTGCCCTCGAGGCGGTGTACATTCTGGCTCTCTCCAGCCGTAGCTTGCGGCTATCCAGCGTGGTGATTTTTTTGTTTTTTTTTTGGCTCCCCTCCGGACACACGCAGATACGCACACATGCGGAGATATACCCAACACCAGCCAGAAAACAAAGTGTCCCTGATCAAGGGGGGTGTGGGCTGCAGGTGTTCTGGCGGTCGAGGGTGGTTGGGCTGAGGAGGAACCACACGGCGGTTCCGCCTTTAGGCACGTATACATATTTCCAAGTTATGTTTCCCCATACAAGAGAGCACACATCGGGAAGAAGAAAATAAGAAAAACAAGCTGTCATGCACGTCTTGCTGGCAGACTTACGCCAAAGCAAGAAACTAGGATAAAAATAAAAAATATCAATCTAAAGCCTGGCATGATCGGCTGAATAACAGCCAGGGGGGGCGTCTCTATGTGCGTTCTGCTGCTGTGCACTGCTGTCCGCTCCACCGGATCCAGCGAGAACACACAGATGCAAGCGCATCCACCGCACAAAGAGCCGGTCGGGGACGGCTGGACACACAAAGCGAAGAGTGTAGCATGCATTGCGCACAACTGGCTCTGCTGAGGGTCACTGCAGCGTCCGGGTCCGGCCCCTTCCCCCTGGTCGGTGGAGAGTTCAGCAGTGCATAACCTGCATGCATGATGGTCTCTGCGACGAACTTTTTGTTTTTTATGAGGTTTTTCTGGTGAAGACGATATTTCATAAACCCTGCCGTGCATAACTTGGGCTCAAACACCACCCAGACGGCGGAGGGATGTGCTGTCGTGGACGGGCCGGGCCCGCCGTAGATGTAAGTCCCGGGCTTTCGCCGGAGACCCGGCGGCTGACGATAGCACGGCGGCTGACGATACCATATGCAGTACACACTGCACCAGTCCACGCCCCGTTCCGCTCTGGTCGGTTGCATCTCGGCTGCGGGGAGGCAGCCCCACGGCTTCGCGCCTCCGCAAACGCGCCTTGGCCGGCGTGAAGAGTGACGTAGTGCTGCCGCCGGTTCGGCCATCCGAGCGGCGGCCATCACAGAGGGAAACAAAGAGCGAGATTGTCAGAAAGTGCAATGTCGGGCACAGAAGGCATAGGAGGACAGCCCGCACATCTCTCGGCGCCACCACCACACATCGTCTATCACAAGTGTGCAAGGACCAGACTTGTCAAAAGACGGCCGCAGAAGTACTCCCCGTCCACACAGAGCCTGAGACACGCCGCCGCGCTCAGCCGATCTCTCTCTCTCGCTCTCTCTCTCTCTCTCTCTCTCTCTCTCTCTCTCTCTCTCTCTTTCTCTCTCGCTCGCGTAACCCGGAAACAGAGACCACGACGTGCCGATCCCCTCGAATCGCCCGACATTAAAGGGCCCTGATCTGCCCTCGCTCGCTCCAGACACCCTTCTTGCCCTCCACCGAAAACTGGTGTTTTTCATCCCATGTCGCCGGTCTAGCCCCCTCCTCCCCCCTGGACACCAGACGCTCTCTCTCTCTCTTTTTTGAAGACCAGAAAAAAAAGAGGGGAGCGGGCCCTGCTGCGGTTCTTTGCTGGCATGTCTCGCGTCCTGCATGTCTGAGGTGGCCTTCCCTGGTTTTTTTTCTTTTGTCTCTCTCTCTTGCTTGCCCAGCCAAGACCAGCGCAAATGAGCTGTCATTGTCGGTGTATCGCAAAAAAACCCCCCAAAAAAAAGAAAGAAAAAACTTCCCGCTGAAGAAAAATTGGCAAAAATGGCCCTGGGGTGCCCGCTGCTTTACGGCCGTGCAAGTCCGGAATACGCTGGGAGAGAGAGAGAGAGAGAGAGCGGTCTAGATCTCTTCTCTCTCTCTCCCGCCGCTGAACGGGACAAAAGACCAGACAAATACGCGACAAACGACGTGTCTCAAACAGCCGTAGCCCGGGTATCATAGCGCCTGCCGCGTCTCTCCCATGTCTGCAGGCCTTATGCAGTTCGTCTCTCTCTCTATCTTGGTTGAGCACAACCACATTGAGATGACCATGCACTGAGTAACCCTAAGCAACCCTATCCCAGGTCGAACATCACAGAAAATTTCAAAGCAGAAACGCAAAGAGGGGGTGTCGGCATTGAAATTATGGAGCCGGACGCACACCCCCTCTCCAGCAAAATGTCGAGTGTGGTGGTGGTGGGTGGACCACCTGGCCGCATTATTGGCCGCATCACCTTCAAGCCATGGGGATGGGGGGAACGACACACACATTCAAACCAACCTGCATATCTGGACGGTGTGGGAGAGGAGCCAACCCTAAGCGTGCATATTGCGCGCTGGTGAGCGAAGGACGGCGCCCCTCTGCGTTCTTCACCGCAAGTCGTGGGTTTGAGGAGAACACAAGCTTATGTGCTATGAGCTGCGCATCACCCGCCGACATGACGCACACTGGCACCAGCCACCAAGCACCGGCGCCAAACGAGAGCACCCGGGCATGATGCCAGTGCGTGCACGTCGTGTGGCCGTCCTGCACACGCACCCTCTCCGACCGGCGTCCGCAGGGTGTTGCTCGGCTATGCAGCGCGGTGGCTGTATTTTTTCTTCCATCTGGTGGTGTTGGCCTGCGGCTTCTGCTTGCAGGTTGGCCCCGCGCCGGGGATCCTGATCCGGAGAATTAAGAGGCATGTCCCTCTTCACCGCCGCTTCGTTTGGGCTTCTTGGGCCGCTGGCGGTGGCTGCTGGTTGGCTGGCTGTTGTTTGTCCATGCAGCCAGCCTTTCTCTTTTTTTTTTCTTTTTTTTTTGCCTGTTGACCAGCAAAGGAGGGCGGGCACGGGGGCGTGTGCGCTTGTTTGCCTGCGTCTCGCTTCTGCAGGATGGATGGTCCCGGAGGATGGGCTCTGACGTGTTATGTGGTAGAGGAGAGGGGGGGACGCGTGTGTGATTCCTGCGTGGTTTTGTAAATCACACTGGGAAAGCAAGGTCATAGAATACAGTAGATTGCGGTTTAGGGTTGGTTAGAGTTGAGTGGTGGATGAGATCCAGCTCGACTGCCAACACAGACATTTGAAAAGATATAAAAGCCAAAATTAAAAATAAAGAAAAAATTAAAAGTTTAAAAAATTAAAAAGGAGCAGGCTCTCTTCTATAAACTAGCCAGCAGACGCCGTGAGGTGCTTCTTGGTCTCTCTACGTCTACGTCTGATACTGAGTCGCCAGTCACTCCGGAATAGACCCTAGAGGTGCTCTCATGATGGAGAGACACCGGATTGGAGTGGTGATCTCGATACCTGTTTCGTCGTCCAAGACACCTTACCTTCGCAAGCATCCGACATAAGAGATCAACTTTGCGGTCGCCCCCAAGCGGAACAGAATGTGCCTGTACTAACTCAACGACGGTCAGCACCGCCGGATAAGCCTGACCCGGTCTGGCGGCGCCGCCGGACGCACATCCAGACGTCACCCGCGGGAGAAGCAACTGAGAGCCGACACACAGGTCACCACCGCGCCTATGAAGTTCGGGACAAGCCAACCACATCAGTATATCCACCCACTGACCACTGAGTCCCACAAGGCTCTCGGGTCTCTGTCTCGCTGACAGGTCCCATGGCTGGCTGGGGGATCATCTACTGTACTACTCTACTCCAGTTCAGCAGGGAGAGCCCCTGTACTGTACGGTGGCGGTGTTCGGGATCATCAAAAAATCAACCCTCAGGCGTCAGGCATACTGAGCACATACAGTAGTCTAATGGGGAGGGCGGGTGGAATCTTCTGAGAAATAGAGCCTAGAACTAGAGTTGTTGGTTGCCGTGTGTGGGCTGGTCATGTCATGTATTCGCCCCAAGTGATTGTAGTAGTAGTAGTAGTAGTAGTAGTAGTAGTAGTAGTAGTAGTAGTAGTAGTAGTAGTAGTAGTAGTAGTAGTAGTAGACACCCACACGAAATCACCACCAGCAGATACAGTGCCCAAAACCTACACCCCAAGCGCAATATCCACCACCGCGTCCTCCTCGCCGGCGCGGTACTCGCTGACGGCAAACGCGGTGATCACAAGCACGTCGAGGGCCACGCCGTAGAAGGGCACGTAGGCCTCGAGCCCCTGCTTGGGGTGAAAGCGCGCGACCAGCGCGCCGGTGGCGCCGTCGCGCAGCTCGAACCAGCGCGTCAGCACGCCGGCGCCGGCCTCGCTCCACACCATGGCGGCGGCGCCGAACACGGCGTGCTCGAACTGGTGGCTGGCGGAGACCACGCCGGGCCGCTTCAGCCGCACGTGGCTGGCGCCGACCGTGCAGTCGATCTTGGACGACAGCGAGTGCAGCCGCACCGTGCCGACGGCCGCGCGGTCCCAAGGCCTCGTGAACTCCAGCTCCGGGTGCGAGCTCGACCGCCGCATCGCGTACGTCGCAATGCTGTCGCGGCCCGGCCAGTGCTGGTACAGCAGGAACGTCTTCTTCTCCGGCAGCGGCGTCGCCGTGAGTGTGAACACCGGGGCTGCCGGCGCCGCGGAGGGCTTCTTGCCCAGGAGCGATGATAGCGACATGCTTTGTGTGGCGGTTGAAGCGTAGCTGTGGAACTGGTGTGTATGTTGGAGTAAGATGGACGGCTGTTCCGGCGAGGGGGAGCGTGGGCGCAGAGTTGGTATGTGCAGGAGGAATATGGGCTGCTCTTGAGCGGTGGGTGTAAGTGCAGGTATATAGATATGTTGGTATCGGGTATCTGAGGGTATCACTGTGGTCTTGCTCCCTCTTTCTCTTTCTCCTCCTCGACATCGTCAAATCGACACCCCGAACCCTCCAGACTTATATATCTATCATCCCCATCCCCCTTTCCGCCACCACACTATTGCTCCCTCCGTCCAAGCGCAAGCCGAAGAGATCGGTCTAGCCAGCCCAGCTACGCCCCGCTACAGTGACGCTGAATGTTGTGTTGGGCATGGTGTCTTTTCTGTCTTTCTGATTTCTGATTTCTGCGCCCTCCATCCCCGCCGCCAAGAGCCGTAAGGCATTGGATGATAGGGAGACCAAAAACCAAAAAAAAAAAAAAAACCAGAGCAATCCTTCAAGCAGATAATCAGGCAAATCCCAGGCCACGCGTGTCGTCGATGCGTCATCCCGTCCTGCGGACACGGACGAGCAAAGGAGCCCCGGCTGGTTCGGCCGGCCGGCCGGCGTGAAGAACGCTCCGGGAGCCATGCATCTTTATGGTTCCTCCTCCTCTCTGCTCCGTGGTTGGACGAAGGCGCAGGGAACATTCTGGCGTGTGTGCGTGTGTGTGTGTGTGTGTGTGTCGAGAGACAGCGTTGTGGTTCTGTGCCGTATGCGCCACAGCACACGGCCGGCGGCCCAAAAATGGAGAACAAGCAGACCCCAGCGCAAAAAGAAACGGAAAAATAACCGCCCGACTCAGCCCCTCCAGAACTAGTGGTAATAGTTCTCTCTTCCTTCACTCGCAGCAGCCTCGTCGACAGGATCACCCCAGGCAGACGTTGCGTGCAGGTTCCACGGACAAGGTCCAGGGCAGTTATCACCACCTCTCTCTCTTTCTCTCTCACGCGAGACAGAAAGAAAACAGGGCGGCCAGAACCGGCCAGACCACAGTCACGCAGATGCAGCCCGGGCCAGGCCACACTCACTTTCCACTTCTGGTGCCCCGCCCTTCCCGTGTGTCCGTCTTCCCGTACGCTGTGCTTCCCCCCCCCGCTCGCCCCTCTCCGTTTTTGGCGTCCGGGCTCCCGTGTTCTCCCGCTGGGCCACGTCCGGAAGTCTCGCTTATGTTTTTTTATGTGTGTCTGTATGGCCTTGTGTTCTTTCTTCAGCTGGTGACGCTGGGGCGGGCTTTCCCGCCGTGGTGGCTGTCTCGGGAGCGTTGTATGAGTGCGTGATGTACAAGGAGAATTATTGAGGTTTCTGTGTCCTCAGCCCGTTCCTCTCTGTCACATCCAGCCTCTTTCGCCTCGCTTAATCCAGGACCATTCATTTGGTCCCCTCGTCCCTCGTCCTCTCTTGACTCCTTTGGGGGAAGGGGAGAGCATTCCACTGTTCTACACAGACTTCCGCGTGGGGGGGAAATCGGGAAACTCACAATCCCGCCACTTGCCCACCACCACCCACCATCACTCATCCTCATGTTTCGGCCGATTCGTAATCGGCGCTGGCCACTGGTTCAGGCCGACCAAATTTCCAGAAAAAATAGAAAAAATTAAATATAATATATATATATATAGAAATGCAGCCCGACCGATCGGGAATTCGAGGGTGTTCCCAGGCCAGAGAATCTGACGGGCTTGACGGGCCCTGGTCGGCTGGGGGAAGGGGGCAGAGAGGAGGGTTTTTTTCAACTGGTATTTCGCGCATGAGTGCTTTTTCTACCCTCCCTGTGTCTTGCGCTCGCTGTGCCCGATCACCGGCTTTTTTTCTTTTTTTCTTTTTTTTTTTTGCCCGCGCGCAGGTCCGGTTGGATGGTGGGGGGAGGCCGTGATTTGCCAGATTGGGTTGCCGGGCATGATTTCTTTTTATCAGATTGAGATCCTTCTACAAAAGGTCATCACGGCACGCACCCCAAAAGCAGAAAAGAAAGAAAAAACACAAGCCCAGGAAGGTTGAAGAAGGCAGAAGAATCCCGCCCAGGCCGCTGCCGCACGTCTGAGGCGCGCCACCAGATCGTTGACCGGATGCAAAATATGGGTTCTCCTTATATACAGCTCAAAAACGCATAAGACCAAGGCCTTAATCGCGGCGTTGTAATGCTTGGTCTATGCTCCCTCCAAGATGAGGGCCAAAGAAGGAACAGGAGAAAGAAAACGGGACCGTTCGCTCGGAGAATGAAACCAAGTCAACCGAGTGACCGGATCTCACACGGACGGGGAGATAACTGGAGGTTCAGCCCGCAGATAGTGTGACAGCTCACACAAGGTTCCCACTCACGCATGGATGTGATGAACGCGTGCCACTCCGGCGGGGTTCTCTCTCTTGTCCCCATGATTTTCTTCGTGCGTTTTTGTATGGAAAGAGAAAAAAGAAACCTCGTGGCTTCTTCTGAACGAAGTCCTGGTACATTCTGCATCGGCTCTTTGTCTTTCGTTTCCCCCTCGCTGGGTCAACCGCCCCAGAAATAAATATATGTATATCCTGTATACATATATTTATTTGTTTGAGGAAGGGGGGGCTCCATTACGCGCAGGTTCACGGTGCTTTTCGAACTGGTCATATATCATCTCTCTCTCTCTCTGTCTCCCTCTCTTTCATCATCGATGATCATCACTCTGGGTCCAGAGCTGTGCCCGGTGCAATCATCTGCCCTTTTGTTGCGTAGGTACTATGAGCTCGGTACTGGGTCTCTCTCCAGCACGGGATGGCGTCGTCACTGGTGTCCCATCCCCTGGTAATAAGGAAGGATGTATATAAAAGCGGTCAGTGTGTGTATAAGACGGCAAAGATGAGAGTGATACGGACGGGAAGTCGTGTGGTATCTGGGACGAGAGAAGGCAAGAAATGGAAAAAAAATTCAATAAAATAAAATAAAAAAATGAGAAAAAATGAGAAAAAAAGGAGAAAAAATCCCCCCAAAACATAATTAATTGCAGGATCCCGGAATCGTTCGGACCATCTCGCTCGGTCCATGAAGGCCAATCTCACGGGTTTCCCGCGCTCATACGTATGACAGACGAAACCACCGCATTCTCGACCCGCCAATATACTGTACATGTACACACATATCTCACTCTGTCACCAACCCCAAAAAAGAAGGTCACACCACCGCGTGAACCATCCACCATCCCCCCATCCAGCGCCGAACCCCCAAACTTCACCGCCGCAGCGAACCCGACAAACCCGCCACGCAACTTGGGGGGGTTTTTTTACGTCACGAACAGCTCACAGGTTTCCCCCCTGGAAAAAAAGAATGAAAAAAGGCTCTCCCCCCCCCCAACTTGGTCCTTTTGAACCATTGTGGTCGCGAAATGGCGGTCACACCAGAACCCGGGTATGGCGTGCAGAAACAACAAAGGTAGGGAAGAGCCCTTCTCCACTGACAACACAATACAGTACATGTCTGTACTGTTCTTTACACATCACTCGTACTACCTGCATAGCGCTAGATATGCAGGCACTTAAACAGCTGTGATTCCTTGGGGGTTCGTGGGGGAGAGAAACCCCATCCCGGGAAGAAGAAAGAAAAAAGAAAAAAAAAAAGAAAAAAAAAGGCGAGAACCTAAGGCGTGGGTGTTTTGGATGTTTCCTTCTTTTCTTTTTCTTTTTTTTTTTACTCGCACGTCTCTCGGGCATATATGTACGTCTACGTACTGTTCGTACATGTCCATGTACTTACTTACATCCGCAATCTTCACCGGCACACGGGAGACTCGCCAGTCCCCGAAAAGACGGGGATATCCAAAGCTGATGCCCGCCCCCCAAACCCGAACAAGAAAGCAAAGAACACCCACCCACACACCCCCGTTGCCACGTCTCCATGCACCACCGGCGTTGGCCGTGGAACCTGCACGTTGCTTTTTCCTCTCTCTTGCTTTCTGGGTTTTTGTTGCTCCTTTCCGTACGAAACGTCCCCGGTGTTCCCCTATCACGCCAGAGGCAACTGTCTCTCACCCGCGCCAGCTTTCCAATGTGGGGAGATAAGATATCAAAAGACGCAGCCAACAAGAAGACACAATGGAGCAGAGACACATCCCTCCCTCTCCCTCCTTGCCCCTCCCGACGAGCGGTTCCAATCTCTGGGATGTAACCAGGTAAATGGGAACTTTGATTTTTCCTCCTTTTTTTTCTTTTTTTTTTCTTTCGGTCATTTTCTGTCCTTTCTGTTCTTCTTCAGCTTCGGGAGGGAAACACGCCAGGGGGGGAGAGAGAGAGGGAAACGAACCAGAGAATCAAACATCAAGTTTTGTTTCTCCTGTGTCCCGGTTACCGGGTCAAGAGTGGCCCCACAAAGACACCCGGCCAGCACCTGGGATCTACAGTATGTACAGTATATTCCTCCTTTCTCTCATTTTTTTTTTCTTTTCTCTTGAGATGTTCGACTTCCGCGTATAGCACGCAACATACGGCGCGGTGAGCACCCCCAGTGGCTCGTACTCTTCCTGGAAACCCGATCCTGCCCAGCTATGTGGTCCAACAATGTCCGAAGTACCGTCCCGGTACTGTACTGTACTGTTCCTGGGAGAGGAGTGTGTCGTCCTTGTTGCACGTTGCCAGCGGGACAAAAAGAAAGAACTGCAAAAGGCCGGGTGGGTCTCTCCGAAGCAAGAAAACCGCAGACGCTCGCTCCCGAAACATGGCGGTGAGGACTGACACGGCTGGGCTGGCGCCGCCGCTGCTGCTGCTGCTGGACTTCCACCCTGTGCTGCATGCATGCGCTATAGCGTTTCTCCAGCCCGTCATGGCATGGCGTCACAACAGCGGTGACTTGCTTTTTCTGGTCTTTTGTTCTTTTTTGGTTTGCCTGCATAATGGCGGTGTGCTTTTACGTGCAGCCTGCATATGATAGTGGTAACGATGCAATGCGCGAGGGCTCCAGCCACAGCATGTACTTATATATATATATATATATATATATATGTACATCACAGGATATGTAAGTACGCACATCCAATCGTAGATGGACACACCCAGCGCCCTGCCAGGGCGTGGGAGTCATTGGGAGAGAAAGCCCGCGTCGAGACGGTCCAACCCGGCCGACCACAGCCAAGAAAATGTAAATTCGTTGCGTCACTTTCGGGCCTCCGTCTTGTACACGTCGTCTGGGAGCAGTCTGTCCGTGTTGCGGATGTCGATGCTCGTTGGGGCCGGAAGAGGGGAGAAAGCAATGCCCGCTTCGGATGTTGCCTGTCGTCCAACCACCCCCAACGCCCAACATCGCGACGCCGCTCGCCCCCCGATTGCCAACGTCAACAGATGCTGTTTGAAGTTGCACCATTGGCTTCTTCTTTTTTGGCCTTCGATGAGGCCTCTTACACTATTTTCCTTCGGTGGCCAGCTCCCCTCGCAGGTTAGGTAGCCAAAATTACAAAAATAAAAATATAAAATAAAATAAAAAGGGTCGCCCCTGGGAAGCTGGATCTGGGCTCGCTGGCGTGGCTGACATCGACATGGACAGGACAGCTCGCACAGCAGCAAGGGGGTGTGCAACTCGAGCTGAAAACCCGTTGATGCCCGAGCCCAAAAAGAACGAACAACACAGCCGAAACCCCACAGCAGACATAGTGTGTCCCTCGGCTTCTGGCCACCTGCAGATATTGAGCTTGGTCCCCGGGGGCCAGCTCCCGAGTTTCCATACAGACCCCAAAAGGCATACCCGCCCGATACGTATGAGTGGATGTGGTGCGTGGTGCGTGCAGCTGGCAAACAGAACAAACCACATGAAAGCACCGCGCCACCGACTCGCTCGCTGGTGGCAAGGCCCCGATGGGAGACCGGAGGCTGTAATGCACTGCACGTCTTGCAAAGGTGGTCCCGAAATTGGAAACTGGAAAAGAGTAAAAACAAAAAGGAAGCGAAAAGTTTCAAAAAATAAATAAAATGAAATAGAATTAAAGGGAAACAGACCAGGGGAATCCCGAGGTGCCACACCGTCGACTTGGGAGTCAGGGGGGCCGGGGCGCGTTAGATCTTCCAGTCGGGTGTGGTCCAGAGCGCGCCCAACGTCACTGGCAACCGACAAGAACTCCTTTGTGAGAATAGTTGACCTCTAGGGTTAGGGTTGGGCCGGGCCAAATGCCAAAAATTCCCCAATTCCGACGTTCGTTGAACGACATCCACAACCCAACCTGGTGCTGCTTGTGTCCTGCACACCACCGCCTGACGATATGCAAGACATCGGCAGAGACACCACGAAGAACAATCGCCGAAGCAGGGCCCCCCCCTTCGATCGGTTGGCCGTTGCGAAACCAGCTGAAGATGGGAGGATATCAAAAAGGGTATCCCGACGAGCGCGGTCCACAATCGCCAACCAGACCGATCACTTTTTTTTTCTTTTTTTCTTTTTTGTCATTTCTGCCTGAGTCGTCCAAGGTCGCAGCCGGAAAAGGCGTCGCATCAAAACACTGACTGCATGGGCTTATGCGCCTCTTATCGGTCCATCGCCCACCCACCGCCGGCGGTTCAGGTACACCTGCATAAAACCATGCTCTCTACGCGAGAACAGAGGAACCGACAAGACCCCCCCCAAGTCTCCCACTTTTCACAAATCATGGAAAGAGACATAAAAAACGATCCCATTCATAACTCTCTCTCGTTCAGTCTTCTACAGCCACACCCCCCCTCCCTCTCTCTCTGTTGTTCGACACGCGCCCCCCCTCGTCGGCTATTAGATATTATTACCTCGTGCATGCTTTTATGACGGTGCTTATCAGCAAAGGGAAACACAGAAAATAGACGAATAGCTGTGTCCTAGTGACTTTTCCGTTGCCATGGTCTTGGGACCCGCGAAAGACGATGTCATAATTTTCTTTTATACGTTCCCCCCGACTTATCTGCATATTGGATGTGAATATCTGCCCGGCACAGCAAAACACGGTTGTGCAACCAGCTGGCGAAGAGAAGGTTGCACACGTGCATTTATGCCACCCACATCCGCTGATCCTCTTGTTCGTTGCTTTTGTCTTGTCTTCTTCGTCAGGCAGTCTGAGTCAAGAATATTCCATTGCACAGCGGGCACTGCATGCCCTCCATCACCACCGTTTCCCCCCCTCGACTTTTTTTCTAGCAGATGGGTGTTTTTTTTTTTTTTTTCCTAGGGCTGTCAGTTCCAGCAGTCTGGTTATTCCCCTTCGCATCCTTGCCCCCCTTTCACTCTTCTGTCCGTATTGGGAACTCCCCTTTTCTTCTTGTATGGTGGTGCGTCCCAGCTGGATGGCACGGCTAGGAGAGCTGTGCACACGCACACGCACACACACACACACACACACACACACACACACACACACACAAAAAAAAAAGGCCCGCGTTGATGATATCGTTTTGCCACTAAGAGCACCCGGCGATGGCGGTTGCGACGCTGAGAACGCCTGAATCCACCGAGAAAAAAAAGGGGACTAAACTATCCCACGTTGGAAGTGGCCGAACTGCACGTCTATTCACGCGGGAACCCAGACAGTACATAACACGCGAGTATTATAGCTCAACCCCCCCTCACATCCCGCTCGCATCCCGCTCGCCTCTCCATGTGATTTTTTCTTGATCTACCCGAGCCGAAGAAAAAAAAATTGGAACACACACACACACACACACAGAGAGAACGAGAAGGAGAGGGAACCAAGGCTCTGGCCGCTTCTACTGGCCGTCCTGAACTGTATCGCCACGCGGGTCTATTAGCGACAAAAACAAGACCCAAAAAGGAAACACGCTCGCCGAAATGCTGAAGTGTGCCGACTGGCTGCTCGTAACATGCACAGTACTTGGGAAAAAAAAAAGAAAAAGGAAAAAAAAAAAACCACGATAAGAAGCTGGCGGCCGTTTAAATTACCGTGTGTCATGGATATTGGGCTGTGTAGATTACCTCGCTGCTCGTCTGAGTAGACGATGCCATGTGTGTCTTGGGGCTGGAGGCGAAAGCGCCAGAGACAGCGAGACAGACCAAAAAAAGGAACGAACACGACGGGGAACATAACTTCCAGACCCCTCTGGACATCTATTCGAGGACATATACGCTCCCCACCATCAGATGTCGTTGCCGGGCCCGCTAATGCACAGTAAAGAGCTTGCATATAGCAGCGGCTGCAGCGGCTGGAAAAGCCCCGCTGGACCGGTCGTACAGATGCAAGATCCCTCTGTATCTGGCTCTCCGTGATGTACATCTCAGGACAAGCCACGCGAACCGGGTAGTCGTAGTTCGCTAAGTATCGCAGAACGGACGGCATACCGAGTCTCGAACGAGGCCGAGAGAGGGAAAACAAAAGGGGACGTGAGACACGTTTCAGGGAATTTTTCGTGAAGCGAACCACCACCACCACCACCACCACCACCACCACCCCTCTCCGAAGATGGAAGGGGGACAGGTTCGCGCGGATGGGGGCTTTCTCTTCGGTGTTGTTCTTGGTGCAGCTGTGGATGTGTGTGAGTGTGAGAGATAGATGAAGGGTGTTTTAGCCACGCTGAAAACGCAGACCAGAGCGGTCCCTCCGATGTTTGGGAGGAGTCGGCCCGCCCAGCTCCGAAGAGCTTCCTGTCTGTGGGTTATCGACCTGGCTGACACCGGATTTGACAGCTGCTGCGCGACCATGATACGGACGGGCCCATGTGCGTCTTGGGTTCCGGTGTTCATTGATACGTAACACGGTTGATCGCTGGAGGATTGAGCCACCGATGACGAGAACAGCCCAAGACGGGGGGACGCAAGGCAACAACCATGAGAACCACTTGACTCTGACTTACACCACCACCCCCGCCGCCTCAGCCTATTCGACAGCAAGAAGTCCCAGGCCCGCCACCCCATTTCGATCCCTCATTCTAATCTCGTAAAGATAGGAGGGACCCCCCCGCCAGGGAGGAAGAGTATGACACTATCTCGAACAGCAATTGCTCACTTCTGCACTCTCATTGGATACCTTTGATCGGCTGTGTCTGGAGCGCGCGCGCCGCCGCACAAATAGTCGGAAAACCCCCCAGACCTTCTTGAGGGGGGGGGGGGGGGCAGACAGACCAGGAAGAGCTCCGCGCCCTTGTTCTGGGTTAGTGCGTGCACGGCGAGCCGCGAGCTTTCTCTCTCGGCTCGGCTGCTGGTGCTGCGCCAGACTTTTGTTTTGTTTTGTTTGTATTGTTTCGCTGAGGGTTGATCTTGCTCCGAGTACAGCAAGCCGTGAGCCGTGTGCATGTGAGAGCGAAGAGCGTGTGCCTGGGGCCAAGGCATACCGCACTCTTCTTCTGTGAATACGTCCCCAAGCATTGCTTCCCCCAGCCTCTCGACCTCTCCGCTGAATATTTGTCTACTATGTCTCCTGGGTCTGACCCTCTAGTCCCGGGTGTACGACATAAGCAGGCCGTATTCCCACCCATCACACCTCATATCCGCACATCGCCTCTTTTTTTCGCTCCTATTTTGCTGCCTGACCCCCATTTAGGACTCCCGGGCAGTAACCAAAATCCTGCTGATTCCATCCTGTGGCGTCCAAGGCTCCGGACTGGTCCGTGTGGTAAGCACAGGCAGCAAGTAGCAATATGTTTTGCGGGGGGGGAACCTCTCAGCCTCGCACTGAGATCACCAATCCAGAAACCCTCTCGGGTCGCCCCCTCTGCTCCTCATTCATCAAAAAACAGGGCCCCCAGAAAGAAGAAAAAAAAAAGCAACAACAAAAGAAACGAGTCATGGTGGAAGACCGTTGGAGATGTTAGTCGGACGGCCCGATAGAAAAAAAAAAGGGGATGCGTTAGTCTTACTGCAGGTATTTCTCAATGCAGAGTGCTATCACCTTTCATATATCACTTTTCCGTGCGAGCTTGCTTTTTCCTGCAAACCCGCGTGTGTTAGTGGTGCCGTGAAAGTGCGAGACGGACTTGCTTGCTGCCCCTCCCTCAGCCGTATGAGACTGCTCACTTTTTTCCTCTTCCGGGTTCTCCTCTCGGTCACAGGTCGGAGAGGGGAAAGTTGACGGTGCCCGCCTCTCTCTTACACGCTCGTTCTCTCACCCACTCTCGCAAAAGGGCCAGTCGAGTCGACTAGCCAAAAAACCCCCAAAGCCGGGCCCCTCGTTGGATGACTTGCCGTGCGTGCTGTAACCGGAACTGCCCCCGGATCACCAAGCGACTGGGCCCTCGTCTGATCGGTAGACAGACACACGCATGCTGTGTATACGGTGTGTCTAACTAACATGGAACACGCATTTGCTCGTGCCGGGGGAGGTGGGTGGTGGGCAAAAAATAAAAGAAAAGAAATAAAAAATAAAGGGGAGGGAGATAATGAGAGGGACCGTTCGCACGAGTTTCACATGCCATCACCTACAGTCCAATGAGGTCTCGTGATCTCAATGACTTCCGGTCCGTGTGGACAGATCATTCCTCCTCCCATGCACAGTCCCTATCCATCCCGAGATGCTGCTCTCTCTCTCTCTCTCTCTCTCTCTCTCTCTCTCTCTCTCTCTCTCTGCCTATTGCTTCATTTTCTTTTGTGCATGTCGGTGGATATATAGCCCACTCAACGGGGGTTATCCGGCGGGGGGCAGAGAGGAGCGGAACGGCTTTGATTATGAGGCTCTCTTCACACTTTTTGCGTTGTGTGCTTTTCACTGCGCATATCGGATGCATCCGTCGTATTGGAACAAAAAAAAAGAAAAAAAAAACTGGCAGCCTCTTCGTGACAAGGAACCACACCCACCCACCCCCCTCATCGTATTTTTTGGCCTCTCTCTCCTCTCCTCAACCTGGGGAGATTTGAACATGCTGTGACTTCTGGCTGGCCTGGCCGCTGTGTCGCCGAAGCCTCCGGTGTTCCTGCTGCTCTGGGCTGTCCGGTCGCTGAGATGTTTCTTGCGACCCCCGCATGAAGCTGACGCGTATGAACGCAATCTGCCGTCAGGGTTCGAGTCTCTGTTGTCGAGATCCAGCCAGCCATGAGGGGCTGGCTGCAGTATACACGACCAGAAAGAAAAAAAAACCCCCAAACCAAAAAAAAAAAAAACAAAAAAAACCACCTCTACTTCCCCCGTTGCACCACCCCCCGTCCCGGAAACCGGGATACAACCACAGGAACGACTCTCCTTTTCAAAATCCGCCGACTACTGCAATACAGTGTCCTCGTGAACACGTTAGCATTTGTAAGAGGAGACATATATATTAGCCCACCCCCTTTCTGCCCGAGTTTGCCTGATTTACCAACAAACAAAGTTCCCGAGACCGTCGAGGGGGGGGACAGGAAATAAAAACCAAGAGGCATCTCCAGGAGAGGCTGTTCTGCACTCCCGACTTTGCGCCCCCCCCGATCATCAATATTGCCTCCCCGCAAGGCCTTGATTCTTCCTTGCTGCAAGCTTCAGGTCACCCTCTGACCACCGGCTCCAACGGCACTCATTGGAAGAGCGGCGATATTAACATGCAGTATATGCACTCGCCCATGACCAACAGCAGAAAACATGCAGCTGGCCAGGGACTACGCACGCACGCACGGCGAAGGATATTAGAGTGCGGAGGGGACGCTTTGGGAGGGGATGGGAAAGTGGGCGTATCTCTCTCCCCATCGAATCAGCATCACGGAGACTAGGGTTCGTTGGTGGTTTCTTTGTTCATCAATTTTTTGGTTTGTTTGCCTTGGCTGGGGGGGGCTTCCCCTATCCCGGACCGCACACCGAGAAAGGCACGCCCAGGAAGGGACTTTGATTCTGCTGTTGTTGCCATCTGGCTTTTCTTTTCACTTTTATACTCCCGGGAAAGGGAAAAAGAAATCCTCTATGTTTCACAGAGAGCCGTGCTGCCCAGAGTTTTGTCGTCTCGGTGGTTTACCTGCCCTCAAATTTTATTTATTGCATTTTCTTTTTTCTCCGTGACCACAATTGACGGACAGGCCATGGATCCATTGGCAAAGAAACATCAAACGTTCCTCGGCATGGCCCCTGTTCAACACCGAGCAGCAGCAGTACCAAAGACGCACGAGAAGTCAACACAATATAAAATCCAGCCAATATAAAAAGTCTGATGAGGTGGGTTTGGGGGGGACAGAAACCAACAGCGCAGGGAACAGGCGGCGAAGAATGCGCAGCAGGATACTGCTCTCGTCGTCCAGTCTCGCCGGCGAACACACACAAAAGGGCCTGCGAAACGAATGCGGACAGGAGGCCACGAACATGCGTCCCAGGAACCGGTTCCATCGCGGATGGACGGGCGGCTTGGAACTGTACAGTACAGCGTGCCACTGCGAGAGTCTGTGAGCAGGAAACACCACCAGCTGGCCCTTTCTCTTTCGCTCTCCACTCTCTCTCCATCTTGGACAGTCGGTCGAATGGGGACATCGTCGTCCAACGACATCCGGGCAGCAGCCCAGAAAAAAAACCAAAAAAAACCAGGGTCCAGGTAAATTACAGAGACCAAGACTTTCATCTTCGTTTTACTTTTTGTGTGCGTTCTGCTCACGATTGGCCGGCCTCATCGTCCATTGGGGAAAAAAACGGGCGATGTCGTGGCTAGACATTTATGAGCCGGGAGCAATTAAACCAAAGCAAATCGCTGATCCTCCGCGACGACGAGTGTTTCTTTCTTCCGGTCCACACTGGACAGGACACCAGCACCCTCTTCGTAATGACGATCTCTCTCTCTCTCTCTCTCTCTCTCTGCTAAATGTACGGAGTATTATGGTCTTGCTGGGGCCACTCTAGAGAGACAAACCGCACAAACCCGGACCTGGCCACACTCTGTTTTTTCTTTCTTTTCTTCGTGTTTCCTTGCTTGCACGCTGCAACTTGGGACGCAATATCGGCAAACTCTGCATCCCGGTTTCCGTTTGAACTGTTTATGCCGGGTGTTTGGCCCGCGACGTTCCTCTCTTCGTTATTTAGGAAGATAAAAGGGCAATAAGAGAGGGTTAAAAATAGCTAAAATTAGTAGAAACAACGTTATAGGGATAATGTGGGCTATATTCCATGCACACACCCTTTAGAACTTTGGACGCACGTTCTGGAAATTCACCAGCCGGGAACCCACCTGCTTTCGCAGC
Source organism: Knoxdaviesia capensis (assembly GCA_001510575.1). NCBI lineage: Eukaryota > Fungi > Ascomycota > Sordariomycetes > Microascales > Gondwanamycetaceae > Knoxdaviesia > Knoxdaviesia capensis. The sequence continues at coordinate 774,004 of LNGK01000002.1, read as the reverse complement.
CCAAAATGAACGCATAACCGCTACACCGAAGCTCTTACCTATAAGATCCAATCCTGTATGCAGTGCAGCGTGCAGGGTTTGGCTGTTCTGCAGCCGTGGCACCGCGGATACGTGCATACGCAGGCTCCGCTTTCCGACGTTCTGTGCATATGAGCAGAGCCCGGGCCCAATGCTTTCAAGATCTTTCTCTTTTTTTTTTTCAGTTGGCCATCATACATGTTTTGTCCTTGCCCACGAGAGAAACCGCAGAAGATGGGGAGAGAGGGCTCCGTGATGCTGCAAACACCTCCACAAACATGGTCCGCGGCCTAAGACGCCGACAGGGCGTCAAGGAACGTTTCGGCCCTGGAACAAGGATAAGGGTCATCGGGAAGACCAGCCCGGGTAGGAAGAGGAAAAAAAAGAAAGAAAACAGCGCATCATCGTCATCATCGCCGCCACATAGCACCGTCATAAACCCCGTCTTCACAGTGGTGCATCGCATCATTGGTGTGTGTGCTGTGTCGTCAGAGGGCCACTCTAGCCTGACTTCTGGCGCTTTGGGTGCTCTTGGTCGGCCCCCAGTCCATGCACGTCTGGCACGGTTCGGTGCATAAATAGAAGCCTACAGAAGGATCTTGGAAACAAACTGAAAACAACGGTTGATCTTGTTTTGCACTCTCTGGCTTTTCCTTTTGCCCACGCGGCGTCCCAGTGTCACCCGCCGCCGCCGCCGTCTGTCTCGTCAGGGGAACAACAGGCACTGGCCGATCCCGCATGTGCATGAGAAGAAGAACGAAGGACCGATGCAGCACGAAAGAAGGCATATCTTTGTCTTCTTCTTTTCTTTCTTGGATTTCGTTTCATCCCTCTCGCTAATTCCGAGAAAAAAACGCGCACAGAAAAATGTGACTGTCGGACCTACATAAAATGATGTTTGATGATACCAAGTATAGTGAATGCGCTTATATTGGCCTCCTCGCGCCCCCGGAATCGCCCTCCGGAATATGCAATTTATGCAAAAGGGCTGCTGCGTGTATAACTTGTTTTGGATATGTGCGCGTGTGCTCTGGCACCCCCCTCCCCCTCCCCTGCCGGCGTCTTGCACAAGATGGCATAGCCTGGGCTTTCGGACTTATGTCCCCAAGGCCTTCCCATCCCTCCTCTCGTGCGCTTCTTGTTCATCTCATCACGGACGGGCGGGAGGGGGGGGGCCCATCACAGAGACACACCCTCAGTGCTGTGTGTGTGGGTGTGCACCCCTTTTCCCCCCTTTCGAGGAGCCCCGTGAAACTAGACTAAACAGTTGAGAGTAAATATAGCTTCGCTAGTGGTAGGTCGGCGAACTAACGCGGACGGATAAACGCGTCAAGCCCACGAGAGCTGTGGGAGAGCCCGGACCAGGAACCTGTTTTTTTCTTCTTTTCTTTTTGTTTCTTCCACAAGTGGCCTGTTCCTGACGCTTGAGAGATTATTTTGGGGCAGGTTTTGCGGGTTTTTAGTGGCGGGCGGCGGCGCGTTCAGGAAGAACATGTTTCTCTGGCTTCCTTTTGCTTCCGAGCAGCGGCCCTGGTCGACTGTTCAAACGCGCGCTGGTCAAGAAGCAGATCGGTGGCCTCTCTCTCTCTCTCTCTCTCCATCACATCACACACGCCACCCACACATACTCCGGAATTTGGGGGGATTGCCCGTCCACACCCCGGGGAAGAGGGGGCGAAGGGGAGGGAGGGAGAGGGGAGACCAGAACCGTCGAGGCTTCGCCTAATATCTGTTGTGTGTGTGTGTGTGCTCTGTACCTGCATTACTGACTTTCCGATCTGCAGTCCTCCCCCCCTCTCCGAATCCTGCCCCGGAACTCATATCCAGTGATCGCGCTGTGAGCATGGAGGTTATACGAAGCATATGTGGGTGTGTGTGTGTGTGTGTGAGTGTGAGTGTGAGTGTGAGTGCGAGTGTATGAGTGTGGGTGTGTGGTCTACTAAGCTGGAAGCGTCAAGCTCCAGGAACGAGCTCTCCTCTGGGAGCTGCATTTCCATGCTATCTCAAATACTCACAGCCGCCAATGTCCCGTACAGATTTTCTGCCCTGCTGCCGGCTCTTTTAAGCTCGCACTAAGCCGGGAATCTGCATGCACTCACACATAAGAGGATAAAATTGACCAGACGTTCATATGCAGCCCAGCACACACACGCACACACTCACACACACACGCGCCACTTTTGCCCACCCCCCTTTCCTGTCTCTTTGCCTTTTTTCTTTTCTTTTTTCCTTTCTCTCCTGGGCTGCCCCAAAAAAAGCCTACCAGGGGTGAGCGAAGCTGGGAATTCTTCCCCGGGATTAGAGCATCTCGAACCCCTGTCTAGCTCTCGATCACACAGACGCCAGGTCTGCCAGGTCTTGATTGATAGATGATGACCTGTTGAATTTTCTGCTTGCATTTCCGCTGGCAGGTTGGTGCGTGTGTGTGTGTGCATGCGTTGTCTCGTCCCAGAATGTGGGAATTTTTTGCTCTCTTCCTCGTTTCCCTCCTCTGTCTGTCTCCCCCTCTTTGCATCCTCTTCCTTCGTGACGGCACTGGGCATGTACCTGATTTCCGGCTGACTTTCTCAACCTTTTTACCGAGTCCGCATACGTTTAAGCGAGGACCTACCGACCGACCTGTGGAGCCGAGCCCTGACACTCTCCATCACACCCTCGCCGAAGCCCAGTTGTGCGGTGCGGTTCTCTTGTGATCTATTACATATGTGCTCCAAGTATAAGTAACATTTCTCCCACCAGCCTGGAAAGGGCCCCAGTTTTTGTCTCCTCAAGTTTGGGCTCTTTCTGGTGCCCCTAAAAATCTCGGTAAGACCAATATCAATTTTCTTGCTTTCCTGCTTCCTTTTTTTTTTCTTTTTTTTTTCTCTTCTCTTTTTTTTCGCTGGATGGGGCTATTATCTTCAAAGGGCGTGTGACAGATTGTTGGGTCCCTCGTATGTTGTACTTGAATTTCTCCTCTTCCGTCTTTGTTCACAATACCACAAAAAATCCCAGATTCTTCGTCCCAGGTTTAGTTACATCCGCCAACAAGGAGGGTTCCACCCTGTCTTCTCTTGTCACATTTCCACCGTTGGTAAAACTTTTTTTTTCTCTCTTTCCACATTTTATGGCCTGCAGCACCAGGTACTTGCGTCAATGTGTCTCTTACACCTCATATTTAGGGGTCAAGCCATTGTGTGCGGTCGTTCTTCGCTATGGGAGTCCACTCTGCCTTGTTCTCTCTCTCTCTCTCTCTCTCTTCTTTTCAGCTTGTGTATCGCTTAAGGACGGTCTCGTTTGAGAGTCAGCGTCGAACACTCCTTCGGGTCGCCGTCATCGCACAACACACGCCGAAGCCAGCCTTGCCGTATTTCACCTGTCTTTGAGCTCTTGCTGCTTCCCTCGTGTCACACTCTGCTGGAGCTTAAGGCCCATTACATCAGGCCGGGATAGCTGCGCCCATCCTGCAGGGAGGGCGGTCCAGTATTGCACATCAATAAAGTCATGTATCCCCTCTCCCGTAATATGGCCCCATTACCACTGCTCCGTCTGCTCTACGCACAAGCAGCAATAATGACATGGTGCTTGTCAGGATGCCACATGGATGCAGTGCCATGTTAAGCATCCACCGCAAAGTCAGAGAGCTATGTGATGTGATTGATAGATTGCAGAGAGGGAGAGGGAGAGAGAGAGAGAGAGAGAGCGCGCGCGCATAGATCCAACGTCGACGGTGCAATTTCGTGCCTTCGTTGTATCCAGAAGGATGTGAGATTGGATGCGCCTTCCCGTGGGCCTGTGGAGGTGACTTCTGTGTTGTTGCACATGATGATCGCCCTCCGAGAAGACTAGACCCTTTTTGCGTACACACACACACGCACACGCGCACGCGCACGCGCACGCCGGCTGTGGTTCCCGCATAGGAACCTTTCATTGAAACACCCGCACACCACCACCACCACCGCCATCACCTGCACCCAGCTGCACCTACATGTAGGTACAGTACAGTACTGCAGTTCAGAACCGTACCGTACACCCAGATTTTCCGTCTTTCCTTTTTATGTCCGTAAGTCCGTTGGACTTTCCTGCTGTTTCCGTCTGGGGGCGTGTGGTGTGTGTTCTTTTTTCCTGTAAGAGACTGTGGCGACTTGTTCTTTTTTTTTTTCCATTCTGCTTGCCTTCCTCCCACCGTTTCATCTTCCCTCCGCCAGCCTGCCCGTCTCCTTGCCAATGGCTGTCCAGAGAGCTGCCTGTTTCTGCTGTTCCTAAGCTCTCCTGGGAAGTCTCTAAGCACATCTGCCCTGGGAACATCCCAGCTGCTGCTGCTGCTACCATAGCTTTTAAAAAAAAGAAAAAGAAAAAAACTTATCTGCCTCAGCTGTTCCTCGTTTCTTCTTTTTAAATGCCCCGATTTACCACCTGCTTCTAGGCAGGTACGTACTCGCAGGTACGTACTCCGGCCTTTCAAACAATTTTCTCTTCTTTTTTTTTTTTTTTTCTGGAGCAAGCTTCCTTCCTTCTCAGCTCCAGTTCCCTCCTCCCTGTCGCTTTTAAGGACAAGGACTTGGTGCTATTCATGTGGAAAGAACCTGACGGCCGGCCCATCGTGCTTGCCATTTTCCGCTGCAACAGCGTCATCATACATGACCTCTAAATTTTTTCCTTCCTTCCTTTTTTATTTTCTCTTATTTTATAATTTTCCTTCTTTTTTTCCCCTTGGCTTTTCTTTTTCTTACGCATATGCCATACATAAGCCCGCACACACCCCTCCCTCTCTTCCTTTTCTTCCTCTTCCACACTTTCGGTTTTCTTCCGTAACTCCATCTCTTACACATCTTTTTGTGCTCTAAAACCGCCTCTCTTTTTATTTTTATTTTTTTATGCTGCCGACTTTTCCCTTTTCTCTCTTCTCTCCTTCGGCTCCACTCCCTGAAGGCGTTCTGTCTGTATCCTTAAACCGACTTATACATTCCTGGACTCCTCTCTCTCCGTGTGCCGACCTTCCTTTGTCATTCTGTCTATTCTTTACTTCTATTCTCTCACCGCTGTTCGTTTCGACTCTCACTTACCCTTCTTCCTCTTGTCTTCCCTGTTCTCTCTCGACTTTTTTTGTTGTTGTTTTTTTCTTTCCTTCCTTTTTCCTAAGAGCCTGGTTTATCTTCACTTGGCGGGTCAAGCCATCTCTACACCACACTTTCTAATCTCGATCCCGTCTTCCTCCTTGCATCAGCCGCCCGGGTCGGAAGCTGCTTCACCTTCGTTTCCTTGGTCTTCTCCAGCGCTTCACAATTCTCGCATCTTATACTACAACCGGCTCTGTTCCAGCTCTCACTAAGCTCCCCAAGTCATCCACAGCTTTCGGTATCTTCAATCCTTCGCTATCCATTGCCCACATGTAGTATCTTGGCCGACAGATGCCGAGCATGGAGCCTGGTATCCTAGTTGGCATGCCTTCTGCTTAACATCTCGGACTTGTTTTGTTTTCTTCCTAGCACGGTCTTCCGATTTTCCTATCCAGTTATTCCAGGAACAACAGGCCTGTCATCGCAAGGGGAAGGGGAAAATAACCCCAGAGTTCTCTCCCCCTTATCGAAATTTCTTTCTTTCTCCCTTTTATTCTATTTTTATATCTATTTGTTTTTTTCTTTCTTCTTCTTCGTCTCTACCGCCTCATTTCTTGTGCTGGGAACAACACTTGAGAAACATCTTATCGCGATCACCATACCATCACGAAACAAAATCCACTCTCACTCCAACATAAACTTTGCAACCCACCCCCATGCGCATCCACCCTGTTCAAGCCAACGCTTCGGCATCTGCAAATCTGGCTGGTTGGCCATATCGATTCCACCATCGCCCAACTCTCATACAGTACGAACTCTCCCAACTCCACGAACACTGCTACTGTATGGACATGCACCTCTGTATATCCATGACCTCCAGCATAACCCCCCTGTGCATTTGTGCCTCTTCAACAAGACCCGAAATGCGCCGTATGACTGCCACAACATTTCGGTGACCCTCGCCTTGTTTTTCTCTTCTTGACCCCCCCCCTCTGTTCTCTGAGACCTGGCCTGCCGCTTGCGTTAGCCCATCTTCATCTTCTTCTTTGCCCGCCTCCAACTCTACAGTACATCTTTCTGCCTCTCACCATCTCCTGAAATACTCCTTCTTTCCATCTTACCCTTCTGCTGGATTCTTATTTCTATTTTCATTTTTCCGTATCCTCCGCCATCTTCTTTTATCACATCACCGCGCCCGTACAGCCCGTGCCGTTCCTGAGTCTCTACCGTACACTCCAACTCTCACTGTGCAGCAGTCTCCGCACCACATCCAAACTTTGCTTCAGTGGACATGGCATTCGCTGGTTCTGCTTGACTTCGTGCTCCTGCAAGACCAGTCTGCCACCGCTCCCAACCTCTGAACTGTCGGGACACTCTTCCCTATAGTAAACCAACCTGACACGACAGCCAGTTTATGCAGTTCCTCTCTCTTTCCCTCATCACTTACACTGCTTTGACATCGGCACCTGACTCAACCATATAACTTCTGTTCTCCTAAGATCCGCCTTCCATTTCTCACCATTCATCCCCCGAGCCGGGCTGCTAACTCACTTCTCTGGCGGAGCTTTGAGTAGTGACTGGCCTGCTGCCCCACCCAAGCCCAGAAAATTAGGGATTTCTTTTTCATCCGAACCACTTACTTGTACACACCACACACCTCACGGAACTCCTTATTCACTTTGTTCTATCTCCTTGCATCTGCAATTCACCCACCCCCTCCTTCACCCGCCCCAGAACTTCGGAATAGTCTCCAGCACAACTCATCCACTCTAGTGCGCACCAACTCACCAGTAAACCATAAGCCAGTCTGTTGACCTCAAACACAGCTGCAGTCTGAAGTCCTACTGCCTCTCAGATCTATTGCTCCTAGGGGACATGTACGCCTCGTTCATGCGGATTTGCGCCGGCTGTCTTCAGGTAGGTCAACCCGAAAGTAATTGCTATACACAGTTTGTTTTACACACAAGTCCTACACTACATTACATTACATACATGCGAATGGGGGTTGGGACGTGGTACTGTGCGATTTTCAACGCCAGACCGCCTCCCAGCTCTTATCCGCATACTTCTGCACTGTCATTGGGATATCTTCCTGAGCTTAAATACATTTTATATTTGTGGGATACTCCTACTTATATACACCCCCCCCAGGAAGACCCGTACAGTATGCATCTACCAGAAAATAACCAAAATTCCAGCCTCTCTGTACCGTATCCTTGGGCTGGTTCAGAATTTATTTATTTTATTTATTTATCTATTTTCCCTTTCTCTTTTCCTCCTTCTCCTCTTTCACTGTGTCCCGCTCGCTCCTTATTGCTTCCACCTACTTCACTCACCTCAATCTACTTCATCCTCACTCTCCTTTTTTATCTCTTCTTCTGATAACTCTGATAATCTCTCTTGACCACCAACCTGTTTGGCTCGATTCTCTTCATCCGACTAATGAATGATATGATCTTTTTTTCTGTTAGTTTCTCGACTCCGACTCCCACTATCACCACAATCACACTTTAAGCTTCTGAGCTCTCTCTGAACTGCCCGCTATTTCCAAATTGGAAACTTTCACATCTCACTCTCATAGCCGCCTCTCGGACCTTATTTCTTCCTTTCTCATCTACCATTATTTTTGTCATATTTCTCAACTGTCTCATATCTCGGTTTTGATCCCTATTTTCTTTCTTCGAACTACTCGGCTGCTTGGTCGCTTAGATCCCCAGTGACACCGCCTCTTCCAGGGAACTCCCGCACTCTTATCCACAGCCAACCGGCACTTGTCACTTGAAAGGTCAGGAGTATTTGTCTGGATTTCTCATCTTCTCTATTGATATCGCGGGAATATCCTTTGTTGCTCCCGCAGTTCGCTCTTGGCTATTTTCCCGGACTGCTCGTCCACAGCTCCAGAGACCTCTCGAGGAATCGAGACAATCGACAAGCTGGCGATCCAAACAGCTCAGCGCCCAACAGAGCCGACTTCTCAGAACGGCCTTGATTCCAGACTTAGTGCCCGCGCTGGCCATCTTAACTCGTCTTCTGCTTCGGCAACTTCACGCGATCACCGGGAAGGCAGGGAGCAGCCGCTCCTGGCCAGTTCCTCTGCAGATAGACTCGGCGGTCCGGTCACTCGAGCACCCCCGGGCGGTCAATGTCCCGGTTCCCAAGGCCGGGAGAGAGTGAGAGTCGGGGAACAGGTGTCAATGTCACAGAGAGGACAGGTGCCTCGCCCTGCCTCTCCCTTTACAGCATCTCCTAGATTATCTTTCGCCCAGTCACCAACCCAGGCGCCGTCTCAGCTAGGTGCAGGTGGTGGCAACCCTCCAGAACCTTCAGAGCAACGACGACCCCCCGACAATGCCCCCCGAAGGGATTCCAGATCTCATAATGATGACAAGACTGTGCTCAACCCACCGCGGCTCCTAGATGTTCATACAATGCTCAATCCGCCTGATCCCACCGCGACCGGACCTGGCCAAGGTCAGGAATCCCACGGTGATGACCATCAACGTCAGCATTCACAACATCCACAACACGCTCAACATCAACCCCGGCACCAGTCGCAACCGCCGTCATTGCAACACACTCCAGTTTCTGCCTCCGCCCCCCTCCCTTCTCCATTGAATCCTCCTCCGGCACTTGGCCCCCTTCAACAACCGCAACAACATCAGTCTCACCAACCGCAGCCTCACTTACAACCCCCACAACCTCTGACTTCTCCAAGTCGACATCAGCAGTTTTCCCATGGATCCAAACCTTACAATTTTCAAGGCGGAAATCCGCAACCCCCCAACCCGATACACCCAGCCTCTCAATCTCGCCATGACCTCGCCTCGCCTCCTCAAGGACCAGCCCTGCTTCCCCCAGCAAGACAGCTCCACAGCTCACGACCACCTATCCTGCGTTCAACAAGCTTGAATCCGGCAGGTATCCGAAGTCTTGAATCCCAGGGTCCAATCCCACCGATCCCGCCAGTTCCTCCAATTCCACAACTATCATATTTGTCGCCAGCATCATCCACCACTCGTGCCAAACGTCCATTTCCAGGAGATGGTCCCTCGGAGGCCCCGATACCGCCTGCTCGGTTCAGTCCTTCTTCCGCAATCTCCACACATTCTGGCTCATCGGGATCCAGGTCAATTTCCCAGCCCGCGATTCTCCACCGCGCCAGTTTGTCCCAGGACGTTCCGCCACTGCCGCCGCCTTCACAGTTGCACCATCACCTGCAACAGCAGCACCACCACCAACAACAACAACAACAACAACAATCACAGCAGCAGCAGCAGCAGCAGCAGCCATCTTCGTACCCAGGCGGCCCGGTGGGTCCTGGTGGTCCTAGTCACTCGGGGTTCCCCCAGAACCATCCAGGGCAACCGTTCCCGACAACATGGCAGCCACCGTCAATGCCCTCAGGCCCTTCGCAAAGATTTCCACCACTTCCACCGCCTCCTGCTGACGACGGACAATGGTCGGGCTCGTCTCTTCCGGGACTGGGGCCAAGACTTAGTCGGCACATGAGCGGCGGTCTTGAATATGATAGTCATCCCGGTGGCCCTGAGCGAATACCAGTGGAAATCAACATGGAAATCGCTTCCAAGCAGGCCGACGAGAAGCGACAGCGAAATGCCGGTGCTTCGGCTCGATTCCGCCAGAGAAAGAAGCTTCAGCAAATCGAGGTGAAGAATCGGATCGAGCTTCTGGAACGGGACAAGGCAAATCTCGAAAGCGATAGAGATCGGCTTGAAGCGAGGTATCAAGAGGTACTGCGCCATCTAGACTATTATAAGGCCGACAGAGCCCGTCTCCGGGATTTGGTACTTAACACGGCCAGCATTAAGCACCAGGCTCATGATGCCAACGCACCACCGAGCCCTCGGCCTCTCCCGCCTCTCGAGTACTATTACGAGGCGAGCCCTGCGCCGATGCCGAGCGAAACGCCACCTCCCCAAACCCTTCCAACGCCTTCTGGATACCAGATTTCCGATTCAAGCTCGGACCGGCCGTCGCGACGCCGACGAACCGAGACAGACCCGGACCTGAGCAACCTCGGATATGCGAGTCAAGGGCCACCGCCACATTTGCCCAGCGTCTCGCAACAACTTCCACCCTCCATGACGCCATCTCGGCCGCACTCTGCATCCTCGCTTTCAGATACCCTCCCACCGTTGCGAAGCCTCGAAGGCACTCCGACTCCAGGACCGCAGGGACCCTCTCCCATTGAGCAGCACCACCAGCCGAATTTTGCCCCCCAATACCATCCGCAGCAGTACGGAAGCCGGATGAGTTACGAGTCGGGCTGGGCTAGCCGTGGATCGGGTCCCCCTCCTCCCCCTCCTCCCCCGACATCGTAATGTGAACATATCTTGATCTGCAATCTTCTCTCTGGTTCTCGCCATCTCCCTGGCGCTGATGAAACGGGCCATTTCCTTGATATTCCGGTAATGACATGAGGCGCAACCTTCCAGAGCATATTTTATTACTATTGTTTAGCACATACCCTGAATACTTTTTCTTTTCTTTTCCTTTTCTTTTCTTGATAAATTTCTTATTCCCCCCCCCCTCTAAAGCTCTTTCTCAAGAGTGTCTTATGAAATACCCCTAATCTCCCCCCTTTTTATATACTACCCTTTTCCTTCTCCTTTTTTCTTATCTACCTTTATTTCCCTCTTGTCCCGGCTGATATCCGTTTCTTTTCTTTTTTCCTTTTTCTCTGTCTCTCTCTCTCGCTCTCCCACTTACTCTCTTAAGCATTAACTTCCTCTTCTTGGAGCTTATATCCTGTGTCATTTGTGTAAGGGTCTATTTTTAGTACAATTTCACTAGTACTTACCATCTCCTTTTTTTTTCTTTTTTTTCTTCTAGGTGTCATTGCTTTTTTTTGTTCTTGTTTTCCTCACTTTGCTCAGAGCATGGAACTTCTGCTTAGCCATTGCCATTTCTTTTTGCTTAGGGATCCGTTTGTGTTTTTTTTCTGCTTTTCTTTTTTTATCTGGTGAGGTATCTATCATCACTATGTTCCAGGATCAAGAACTCTGCATTTTAGCCAGGCGACTAGCGACCAATTTGTTTAACTATGTGTGCGTGTGGGTGTGAGCCGGTTTTTTCTTATATATGTTATGCTATATCTGTCTTGGTTGTTAACTCCATTCCGCCCCCTTTGATACTCCTTTTATTTTTTTCTATTTTTTTACTCTTTGTTTTTGGTGTACTACTGGATTGGATTGCTTGTGCACTTTGCTTTGATATATATCTCCCTTGTTATTAGAGCCATCTTTTTCTTTCTGTGATGCTTCTCTGCTGCTGACTACTGATTGGTTGCTTGTGAAATATCCTGATGTTGGTCGTAACTGGGGGGTTCTTCCAAGCTTGTGTATATTCCTCTGAGTTCCTGGTTCCTGTGCCTTGCTATCGGGAGTACTCAGCCTGTTCCAGCCTGACTCGGGTGTGGACATAGGCCTGCGGGTGCGGTCTGGCCGATATCGGGGCTGGAGGGGAGCTTATATTGGCCCAACATCCTTCACAGCTTGACTCCCTTCTCTGAGTTCTTTGTCGTTGGGGTCCTGTGTATGGTTCTTTTTTGCTGGTGTGCTGTCAAATGTGCCGTATCCGCGATCTTTGCGCTGTCTGGTTGGCTAGGCGGGGAACGGCACGCGGCGCACGGGCGGCGTAGACATACGGAGGGGCCGCGGCCTGACATGTTTGTTTATGTGGTCGGTCCTGGTGATGCGGTACGAAGCAACGGCGTGTGCTCCCGAAAGGAGAGAGACGACGCCAGAAAAAAGGTTTGAATTTTGTCCGGGTGGTTGTTGGGCATGCGCGGTGCTGCGGGTGGGCGGCGCGGGCGTGTTGTGCAGGTGCCCGATGCTTTCTGCGTGCGTGTGCGCGCAGGCCAGCGGGTGGCCGGCGGGCTACGCGGCCCACCACGGGCCCCGCACGGAGCAGGAGAATGCTGTCTGGCAAAAGATTGCGGCTATAGCCCTCTCTAATGGAGAGCTCAGGCACATACGACCATACCTTGTGGAAAACTCGGGGTCCCGTCCGCTCCCCCATAGATAAGCCACAAAGGGCCAGACTAGTACTCAGGTGGGTGACCACTGGGGAATCCCTGGTGTTGTATGTTTTTTTTATATATACCGCTTTTTTTGCTCCTAGGAAGCCCGCTTACCGCTATATAACCGCCTCTACTACGACGGTCTTACACATACGACCATACCCTACGGAAAACTCGGGGTCCCGTCCGCTCCCCCATAGATAAGCCGTAGAGGGCCGAACCAGTACTCAGGTGGGTGACCACTGGGGAATCCTCGGTGTTGTATGTAGTACATCTTTTGCCGTTTTGCCCCTTTTTTTGCCTTTCTTTTCCCTTCGTTTTGCTGACCTTGGACAGGGGAGTGCGCGGCGGGGAGGTCACGACGCTGGCATCGCCGGTCTTCCGACTGCCCCCCCGGCGGTTCGAAATAGTGGGCCCTGCCCCCGGAGCTCGGAGCCAAGCGGCGGACGGGCCAGCTTGTCATCGGGTAATAACGGGCACGGCAAGCTACTAACGCCGCGGGCATTTTCTGTTCCTTTGATTTTAATTCTTAATTCTAATTTTCTTTTTGTCTTGAGGCTCCTGTGGGGTTATTCTTAAAGACGGGATTTGCCGTGGCGAGTCTCCTTAGTACGGGGAGGGTCCTTGTGATCGAGGTTTTCTTGTTTAGTATGTGTTTGTTTTTATGGGACGGCGGTAGGATGCGTTGGCCTGGCGTCGTCACAGACGTTCTTTTTTCCTTTTTCTCATTAACTTGCACCATTCCGCTGATCCGGGCGTGACTGTATTCCCAAAACCCGCAGACTAGGATCACAGGAACCCGCCGGCCGAGAAACAGAAGAAAAAAAAGAGGAACACAAAGGAACCCGCCTCGCGCGGAGGACCAGCTCCGGGTGTGCATCTGTGCTGGGGCCATCTCGTTGGAGAACGAGGCGGGTTCGGAGTTAAGCCGGGCGGCGGGGAGGTGGGGCGGGCGCGAGAGTGGGCGAGTCCGGGGAAGCGGAGGAATTCTGGCGGGTGGGGAAGGGGGGGAGGAAGCCATGGCATGGCACAGCAAGCCACTGCGGAGAAGGTGTTGGTGTCGGCAGTGTGCGGTGGGTTGGGAGGTGGAACGAGCGGAGGTGCAGGTCTGGTCGGCGAACTTTTGCAGAGACGAGCGAGAGAAGCGAGAGCGAGGGCGAGGCGAGGTGTCAGAAACAGTCGGCCACGTAAACATGCATAGGGAGGCTGTGGGCGGTGCGCGTCGGAACCGGACACGGAACTGGTGGCTGGGCCTGGATACCCGGATGGGGGCGGGTCGTGGGGCAATCTTTTCCCCGGACATCTCCAACCCAGCGAACCCTTCAACTCCAGTAGTACCATTGCCCACTCCCCCTTATATATATATATATATATATATATATATATAACGAAAAAAAAGAACGAACATGAAAATAGGCGTATGACAAGTTCTTATACGAGCGTGGGCATTGGGAACGGCGAAGACGGGAGGAAGGCGAGGTGTCAGACTTCTAAAAAGTGCGTGTTCTCGGTTCTCGTTCCGTCGGTCGCCCCATCCCGCGGAAAAAAATGCAACTTGATATGAATACCGAGCTCCGTGAGCTAAGCACATTCTAGTCCATGGATGTACAACAACGTATGGGGAGGGAAGGTGCAACTGGATCAACCTTGAAAGGGGTTGCTGTCATTTGACTCTCGAGATCTTGATAGCCCCGTTTCAGATGGGTGATGGGGTGAGGGGAAAGCTTGATCAGGTGCTTTGCGATTTTAGTCGAGGAAAGTGGCATCTGGGGGAAATCGACGATCGTCCCTTCCTTCCCTGGCGACGGAGGTCTGTGTAGTGCACATATGGTCTGTGTTGGACATCCGTCTGAGTTCCAGAGTGAGGGGGAAACGAGGTTGGCTGTATTCTGGGCCAGAGCTTACCCTTTTTTCTTTCCTTTACCCGTGCCACGCACCCACTAAAGTGGTTTAGTGGGTGCGTGGCACGGGTACTTCTTGTCTCTTTGTCGTTTGTCAACTTTAATAAAGCTCTCTCTCTCTCTGTTCAATTCTCCGCAGACCCACGGTTCCTGGCAGTTCTCCGATTAGTGTTTTATATTTTGCTGCTTCGTTATCATTGCCACAACCTCGGCCTGCGAGAACTATTCGGCGTGGGCGGTCTTCTTCATTTGTGAACATCTCCGGCGTCGTTCAATTTTGGGAAGGGGTTTCTTGGTGCTCGCCAGCTCAAAACTATCGACACAGCTCTCCACGCGGTACACCAGTCCCCTCAGGGTGCTAAAAGACGGGGTAGTACAGCTGCACCAAACCGAGGGCGGCGTTTACTGGGCAAACCCCCCGTTCTTCTTTTACCATTTCACCCCTCATCTGGCTGCTGGAGCTGTGGTTGGGCCTAAAAAAACCCGGTGTGCATCTAACCTCCACGGCCTGGAACTCAACCCGGCTTGACCCTGTTTAAGCCGGCGCCGTGCCATTGGCCCAGCACACCTCATCCGACCCTCCCTTTCGCCCTTTCCCTCTTGTCATTTGTCCTCAATCCACCCACATACTACTACTGTACACCCTCTGGCAATCACCAAATCAACCCAAGCTCTCAAAAAAAAAACAAAAAAAAAAAAAAACCGTATCTCACGGTTCCGCATGCAGCTGCCCCATCCCCCGAACGTGCGTTTTCTTGGTGTGCCACCTCGCATTTGGACGCAAACTACCACTGCAACACACACACGCCGGGCCAAGTTTGCCTCCCCCCAATCTTTTTGTCTCCCCGCTCCAGAAATGCCGGTTCCTTCCCACTTGAGTCCGATGACTGTGCCTGCAACGTGCCGCCGATATGCGCATTTCTTATCTCCGCACACGGTAACACTCCCACCTCTACAGGCAGGAGCAGGGACGGGCGCTCCTTCCAAGCGGCGTGCGTGCGCAGCCCAGAATATTTATAAGCCGTGTCCCCCTTCGCTTGGCCTTTCGAGATCCCCGCGTTTGTATCACACATCCTCTCCTTTATCTTCCTTCTATACCACTGCTCCTTCTTTGTCCTCTCCGTCTTCCGTTCAACTTCCATCGCCATCTTTTACTGCTCCCCCATCTCGATTATATCCATCGTCTGCATCCAACATGGCTCTGGAAGTCAAGCTCGTTGCGCCCAATGGCCAGTCGTGGACCCAGCCCACCGGCTTGTTCATCAACAACGAATGGGTCAAGAGCAGCACGGGAAAGACGCTGACGTCGATCGATCCTAGGTACGGTGGACACATAAATCGCTGTTTTGCTCCTCTGGCTAACCCAATTGCTGGCTGTTCCATCTGCTAGCACCGAAAAGGACATCTGCACCGTCTACGCTGCCAGCCCCGAAGATGTCGACAAGGCCGTCAAGGCGGCCAAGGCGGCCTTTTACCATTCGTCGTGGAGATCGCTGTCGGGCACCGAGCGTGGCCGGCTCATGACGCGGCTTGCCGACATCGTCGATGCTAACCTCGATATGCTTGCCTCGATTGAGACGTGGGACAATGGCAAGCCGTACAGCGTGTCGCGTGGCTTTGACGCCCCGCACTTTGCCGATGTGCTGCGCTACTACGGAGGCTATGCCGACAAGAACCTGGGCCAGGTCATTGACGTCGGCCCCAGCAAGCTTGTCTACACGCTCAAGGAGCCTCACGGGGTGTGCGGCCAGATCATTCCGTGGAACTACCCGCTCGACATGGCCGCGTGGAAACTGGGCCCGGCCCTGTGCTGCGGCAACACCGTGGTGCTGAAGCTTGCCGAGCAGACGCCCTTGTCGATGCTGGTGGTTGCCAACATGATCAAGGAGGCTGGCTTCCCTCCTGGCGTTGTCAACATTATCAACGGCTTCGGCCAGGAGGCTGGCTCGGCCCTGGTGCGCCACCCGGATGTGGCCAAGATTGCCTTTACCGGCAGCACCATCACCGGCAAGCTGGTGATGAAGATGGCTTCCGATACCATGAAGAACATCACCCTGGAGACCGGCGGCAAGTCCCCGCTGATCGTGTTTGACGATGCCGACCTGGAGCAGGCCGTCCGCTGGTCGCACTCGGGCATCATGAGCAACCAGGGCCAGGTGTGCACGGCTACGTCGCGGATTCTGGTGCACAAGAGCATTGCTGCCAAGTTTACCGCCGCGTTTACCGAGCAGACGTCGAAGATTTCCGTCGTTGGCGACCCGTTCGACAAGGCCACCTTCCAGGGCCCGCAGGTCACCAAGACCCAGTACGAGCGCGTGCTCAGCTACGTGAAGTCGGCGCGTGAGGAGGGCGCCACCATTGCCATGGGCGGCGATCCGGCGCCCAAGAACGGCAAGGGGTTCTTTGTGGCGCCGACGGTGTTTACCGATGTCAAGCCGCACATGAAGATCTACCGCGAGGAGATTTTCGGCCCGTGCGTGGCCATTGCCACGTTCGAGACCGAGGAGGAGGCCATCGCCATGGCCAACGACACCACATACGGTCTCGGCGCCGCGGTGTTCACGCGCGATCTGGCTCGCGCCCACCGCGTGGTGCGGGACATTGAGTCGGGCATGGTGTGGGTCAACAGCAGCAACGACTCGGACTTCCGCGTGCCGTTTGGTGGTGTGAAGCAGTCGGGCATTGGCCGCGAGCTGGGCGAGGCTGGCCTGTCGAGCTACTTCAACGTCAAGTCGGTGTTCATCAACCTGGGAGAGTAACTTGGGGGACTTGATTGATGATGTATTATTATTTGCAGACTGAAACGTAACGGCAGGAAAGTTAAAAATGAGAGATCCATCCCAAGTTATATCATGAATTTTTCTTTTCTTTTCCCATAGTGGCAGGTGAGGCTACATCGCAGCGTCTTGCCAAAGGTGTGTCGCACAGCAAAAAAAGATGATCACAGTTTTCCTGGGTTTGCTCTGCAGGAACGGCGATCCCGAGCCGTGTTGAGCGCGGCATTTCTCCCCGTTTAGGTCGGAGAGCTCTCTTCTGGCAGTCCTCCGCCTTGACCGGGAATTTCACGTCAAAAGTAACATTGGCCAAAAGCAGCATTGGCCAAAAGTAACATTGGCCAAAAGTAACATTGGACGGGGAAAAAAGCTTTGTTGAGGATCTAGGGTTTCTGTGTATCCTTTCGGTCTTGTGAAGTGCACATGTTGATGCGTGCGTGACTTTACACCTGAAGTCAGGAATGGCAGGCCATAAGTGTGCCGACATTGGCCTTTACACAAAAGGGCCAGAAAGCTGTAGTAACTAACCCAAGCTCTTTTTTTTTTTTTTTTTCGGTTCAAGGCTGCTGGAATGTCAATTTCCAGCCAACCACAGCGCTGGGCCGGTGTTGAGCTTCAAGGACCGGCCAATCACAGCACAGAGAAGTCGGTGGTTTGCGGGCCAATCAGCGCCAGCTAAGACGAGACTGTGTCTTTTTTGGGGGGGAGGGAACAACTTTTGGGATGTCCATCTTTATTTCAAGTGCTTGCAACAAACTTTTTTCTTTCCTCTTCTCCTCCCCCCTTCTGCTTTTCTTTCTCCTCACCAATCTTCTCTCTCTCTCTCTTCCAGACTTTCTGCCGTATTGTCCGTTTATTGAAGGTCGCTTGCGATATACAGCTCTGTCTCCCTTTTTCCTTCTCCGTTCGGGGTGTTCTGGCCTCCCTTTGCTCCTGTGAACGGGCCTGTTATTAACATTTCGGTGGTGTTCCAGACTCCCTTTCTTTGTTCCCCTGTGGTTCCCTCTCCGGCATCCATCTTCCAAGGACTGCTACATATATATATCCTCGAAAGTCTCCCCCGAGTCTGGCTCACGTTGGAGCCTTTTCAGTGCTTTCCGGACTCTCTTGTGCTGCTTGAATTCCCCCGACCTACGCTTTCGAGATATATACATATACTTTTTTTTTTCTTCGCCACTGTGGTGTCGTCACTGGTCGCGAGACTGCAAAAAAAGAATAAGCAAAACGCAATTACCTCCCTGCGATTCGAGTGTTACTATCCGGCCCGTTTTGTGGACTTGATTGATTTAAACTGGCTGCCCGACTGCGAGTTTTCGATTGTGCTGCTCTACACGCACTCGTTCTTCTTTCTCTCTCTTCCGATCCACACACACACACACACACACACACACACACACACACACAAACCACACCCTCTCAGCCATGTCTGGCCCAGACTTTCCTTGCGCGCGGCAGCGCGTGTCGTACCCGCCGTTCGCCTGTGACTTTGATCCGGAGAACCCGGATACGCTGGTGGTCGGCGGCGGCGGCGGCGCTGGCCGGAGCGGAGTAGGAAACAAGATTGTAAGCATTGACTCTGTCCCCCCCC